>JAWLRI010000319.1:1721831-1739196 GCA_034781795.1 Crypturellus tataupa
GCGCTCCCAGCGCCCTGCCAGCACTCTGAGCTGCGGGAGGCATTCAAAAGGGCAGCGCTGCCGCCGCCGCTGCGCCAGCCCGGCGGCCGCGGGCTGCTGCTGCCTGCTACGTGACACGGCGGCCTGGGCCGCGCCGCGCGCCGCGCGCCTCTCCCCTCCGCTCTGTGGGAGTCGCGGCGCGTGCCGGGTGCTTTTATAGGAGGCCTCCGGAGGGTAAAAGTCGTTATTTTGCCCGTGCGGAAGGGAGGGTGTACGAGGCGCGTAAGGATGCGCTCTCTGTGTGCATGATTAGGGATCGCTAAACTTCTGCAAAGGCTGCCGTGGCTCGGGGGATGCCGGATGGTGAAACCCTTCAGGAAAACCTCTCCCCTCTTCACCCCCCGCCCCCGTCATTTTATTGTATGCTTTTATTTTAAAAAGGGAAAGGTTTTTTTCCTACTCATCCTTTAGCCAGTGTTATAAAATATTCTATTTTATTATGGACATGCATCCTCAGAAAGTAAGGGTAATATATATAGTAATAATGCACCTTTCTGAAAAATCAAAATTCAGAATGAATAAGCTGAGGAAGGGAGTGGTTAAGTAAAACCTGCTTCTTCCCATCTCTGTCTGCCTGACTATCTTTGTGACTATCTGACAGAGTAAACAAGAGGCTGCACACATTTTCTTCCCCTGTTTCCTTCTCTCCTCTCCTTTTTTTCTGGTATACTCAGTGGTAAAGATATATTTTTTTCCTATCTGTTTTGTATCTGTGAACAAGGGGCATGATGCAAACTAAACTTTGCTCTGCTGGAGGTTTCAAGAATTGTAAAATAGTTCAAAAAATGTTTTTAATTTCATAGAAATGTGCACTAAAAATGTTACTGCTTCTCCTAGAGATGCAAAGCTACAGGTGAGCTGTTGTTAGGGAAAGACTTTTATTTTACGTATTGTTTTATATGAATCAGATTGGTTTGGGGGACGAACAATAGTGAAATACACTAGAAAGAGCGGGTTATCAACAGGTCAAAAATAACAAAATATTGGTTGTCTTGCATAAATTTAGTAGTACAACCCTGATTGATAGAGGCCACCCTCTAGTGGACTAATTTGAAATGTGGTTCACATTTCACATAGGCTTTGTCTGGAGAATGGCTCACAATCATGTCTCATAAGAGTACAAAAAAAATCTGTCGATTAACAAACAATGTAAATTAAAGTACATTAGCAATGGCAATAACACCAAAATTCTATTATAAAGTGGTTATTATTTTATGAACACCATACACATCATTTTAATTCACTTTGAGTCTGCGATTGTGAAATGCATTTCTGTTTTTCTTCTCTACGAGAATGATTTTACACTTTATAAAATCACTTGTTATGAAAAGTGAGTTAAAGTGATGCCATCTTCTTCAATAAATTTCACTTAAATTTTGCAAAGCAGGTCCTGATTGACTCTCTTATACTTACATTACTTGGGCAGTAGTAAAGCACTTTCTTTTCCTCAAATTTTTGAATATTGCACTTAAAGTAAGTATGGGGAGAAATGATTAAAATTCCTTGAAGATGTCTGCAGTCAGTTTTTTTAGCACACAGATAGCTGAGTAGGACAACCTCATATGTGAAATAATGACTCTTAAGTGGCAGGCTGCAAATTCATGAAATACTCAAGTGTGGGAGGAATGCTGTGTGGCCTTTCCATTTTCTCCAGTTCTCTTATTATAGACTTTTTTTTTTTTTTTTTTTTTTCTATTGGGAGTTAAAGGAGAAACAGGCAATATAACAAAAACACTTGGTGTCAATGCCTCTTTGGCTGCCTCTCAGTTCTTCTTGCCCTGAGTTGGGTATGGGGAATAGACACTGCTGCAGAGAATGCCTCAGGCCAGAAAGATTTCATGTCACCTTATTTCTGTAGGCTCAGGGTTCATCAGTGAAATCTTGTCTTTCATTTGCCCCTGTGAGATAATTTTTACAGCCTTTGATAGCACTGTTCACTGCTACAAGCTGTGAATATAAAACACTGAGAAATTTCCCGTAGTAAGTAAACTTAATGCTTGAAGCCTTCCTTGCCTCCTGATGTTCTCTGCCAAATGCTACACGACCTGTCCAGTTTCTGATGAGACGATGCTCCTAAAGATGTAAGGAAAACACAACCAAAAGCCAGAAATACATGAGTTCTTGCCAAGCTAGACCCAACAAGAAAAATAGAAATCCCAATCCCAGGTATGGGCTTATTCACAACTATACTCTTGCAAGAGATGCAAATCTGTTCTGTCAGGTGGGGTGGAAGAAGGAATTTCAAAAGCTCTGGGCAAAAATTAGAAAAATGGAAGGTCTTCTGTCATTGTGAACTAGATAGCACCAATAGTCCATTGGAAGAGCAGAAGATCTGTGAACAAGAGAAAAGGCTGAAACCACTTTTTTTCTACCCTTTGGACCCTTTGTTCTACCCTTTTTGGACATTTTGTCCCTAATCTCATATCGTTACTCTCCTTTATTTACAGTCTGTCTTCCTAGTTAACATGAAAATCATGTAAAATTGATTGAATGATTTGACATGTGAAATTCAGATGCAATTTTTTCCTCTGTGATATCTTCATCATGGCTGATTTCTATGGCCTTGTGACTCGAGGGCTAAATAATTAAATCAGCTACAGCATATTGCATAGGCTGGGTTGTTATGATAGAATATATATGCAATTAAAATATATCCATCATAGATGCACAGTTACATATTAGTTAAATATTATTCTATCATCATAACATTCTCTTTTATAAAAAAAGAAATAATTGAATTTTTAATTGATTTTTTTTTGCTAAGAAATACATTTTTTTTCAAAGTATCTGTGTGAGAAAAAAATACCTTTTATAAGTAATATGATTATGATGATTAAGGTTCATTAAGTTATTTTCCTGCTGACTTTACTATGATGTTTGCTGGTTTTAAAATAGCAACATAATCTATTTCACTAGAATTATATGTATAGCTTATTATGTTGCAGGTAGAAAAAGAATACCTTAGACTGGGAGAGATATGATGAAAGTAATGTATGCTAACTCCAGGTATTTATTTTGCATGCATTTTATCTGATTACTGAGTGCACATGAAAATAAACTAAATAATTACTTGTTTGTAATGTATAATTAATGGTGCATTAAAACTTTAGTTATTAAAATATAGTAGGGTTTGTGCATACATTTTTACTAATGTTGAAAAGAGATTTCAAAACTTTTCTGTTTCTGAATTATGAAAAGCATTGGGCTTTTCCATTAATGTATTTCTTGATTACTGTGGTTCTAGGTGACCACGTCCAGTGTTTTTAAGCACTGAGAACAGAGCTCCACAGAATCACAGAATGCTTGAGGTTGGCAGGGACCTCTAGAGGGACCTCTAGTCCGACCCCCTGCTCTAGCAGGGACACCCAGAGCACGTGGCACAGGGTGACATCCAGGCGGTTTGGAAGATCTCCAGAGAAGGAGACTCCACAGCCTCTCTGGGCAGCCTGTTCCAGGGCTCTGTCACCCTCACAGGAAGGTTCTTCCTCACCTGGAGATGGAACTGCCTGTGTTTCAACTTACACCCATTACCCCTCATCCTGTCACCGGCCACCACGGAGAAGAGCCTGACTCCATCCTCCCTGCAATCACCCTATAGGTACTTGAACATGTTAATCAAATTTCAGCCTTCTTTTCTCCAGGCTAAACAGGCCCAGCTCACTTAGTCTTCCCTCATATGATAGATGCTCCAGTCCCTTAATCATCTTCCTGTCTCTCCGCTGGACCCTCTCTAGAAATTCAATGTCCTTCTTGTCCTGGGGAGCCCAGAACTGCACCCAGTACTCCAGGTGCGGCCTCACCAGAGCTGAGCAGAGGGAGAGGAATCCAACAAGTATAGCCAAAAACTGAAATAAATACTATGCAGTTAAAGCAAAAAGTCCAATGTTTGTGATGTAAGTTCTAAGATGAAGCATTTCATCTTAAGAATTGGCAATTAAAAAATTCTTTTGAAGTAATTATCTACACAGTTTTTGCCCAAATATAAAAGAACAGGCACTTTTTGAATAGCAGTTTCCATTAGTGAAGCACAGAGTTCTCTAATAGTTTCTGAGATACCATGGCTGCAAGAAAGAGGACTGAGTGGTGCCTCTTTTTCTCTCTTTCTTCTTGTAGCCCTTAGAGTGGAAAAGAAAGGAATTGATGTTTACGACTGATTCTCACCAGTGCTTCAAAGCCTACCCGTAGTGTATCTTCCATGTGAGGTGTGCCGAGGTATTATTTTCTGAAGCATGTTTCAGAATTACTCCAAGTCAAGAAAATTTATCCTGTGACTTCATTGTCATTATTAACTATGGTTATTATAGTTATTATTTATTATATACTAGTTATTTTAGCTATGCTTATTATTAACTGTAGCGATTGTGATGCCTGATTTGCTGGGGAGTCATAAGTGGCAACATTTCCTGTAACTTCATTCAACATCATTCTACCCACATTTTCAGTGTTGCTTAAGCAATGTCATCGACCTGACTCTGTCATGTGCATTGTCTTAAAGGCTACACTTCCAAATAGACAAGTGAAAACTTGTATTAATGCATCTCCTGCTAAAATTGAACCATTTTTTTCAGTGATGAGCAAAAGCCAATGAAGTTCATTGTCTTTTCTGAAGAGGAAAAGCTTGTTGCCATCAATGATAAGTTCAAGTTTCTAAGCAAGGCTGTACTTCATGATGGGAAGTGCTATGCTTAGATCACTTAACCCACTATCAGCTTTCTTTTATCAGATCCCAGTGTTATTGTTGATAAGATAGAGATAAAGCTGAAGCTTTATCAAGCTTAGGCCATCAACTTGAGGAGAATTTCACATAAGAGTAAATTCATATCCATGCAAAGCACCAGCCATTTCATTAAACCTATGGAGATGTTAGTCCTAAAGAATATATGACTTAGCAAAGTCTGGAACTGCGTTGTAAAAGCAGCTGTATAGTACAGTCAGACTCAAGCATGTGCAATGTGGATGAATGAAAGCAGTGGTGATGAGCTGACGCTTGCTTTGGTGATCAAGGGAATTTTGCATATTCCAGCTAATTCTCTTACTCATGTAACAACTGTGATCTAAGAAACAGAAGGGACAAGATCTCAGGAGAAGGCAACACTATGGAGAGCCTTCCTCAGGAGTGATCTAAGGTCTGAAAAATCTCGACATACCTTATACTAGTGCCTACTGGGTCCCCTTGTACAACTCAGGGTGATATTAAGAGTTCTTTTAATTTTCGTCCCAGGGTCTATTTTAACAGGCAAGAATCGCTCCCATCCCAGCATCCGCTGAAGGCTGGAAATGAGTCACACATAGCAACCACAACCTGTCTGTGCCGCGTGGGAATCTTAATGAAGTAGTGAAAAACAGCTAAAGAATTCTTATGTGCAGCTGGATTAGATGGATAAAATATGGTATCTGTAGAGGTTTTCAAGCTCATGTATTTCTCTTACAAGTATGTTTTCCTTTTTAAAATGGATTTTATCTCAGTATGTTTATGTCTTCCTTGTATTGGCATCTCAGTCTTTGTATGTAATATATTCATAATAAGTAACTCTAATAATTGGATGTAACTTTCTAATTTATTGGGATCTTCTAGATCTGAGATTCCTGTGGTGATTTCATAAGGATCTGACAAAGATGGCTTGGATTCATTACTAATACAAAACTGGTGAATGAATCCTTTATAACCACTGGGCACTAAAGAATTTTGCTTCTCTCCAGGCAAAGATGAGTCAATGCACAAAGAAAAACGTAAATGAAACAGCTTCAGTCTTTCAGAGTCCTGATGAAAAATTACCATATTTATAACAGAACCATATAAATTAAAAATCTTTTAAAAGTCTCCCTGAAATTATATTAAGTAGAGCAAGTCTTGGAATTTCCTGAAGCTTTCTTCTTCCCTGATTTAAGTACTACAGAGACTGAAGAGTTTTTCTCATGTCAACAAGGAAGAATGCCAAATATGAACTTTTCCAAGAAAATATGGGGAAAAATTACTGAGAGCACTGTACTAATGGTGTCTGAACCTCACTGAATCAGAGATTTACGCGTATCTTCTTAGAATAATAATTCCTCTGTTCTAGAAGATAATCATAATAATAAAAAAAAAAAGGAATAAAAGAGTCAATGGTACCGTTCTAATTTCCCAAGGAAAAATAAAGGCATTTTCATTTACATTTGCTAAATGTAACTAAATCTGATTACTGGCTCACACACAGAGATTTTTTCACAGGTAGGAATTGGGCTTTCCCCTCCCCGAGTGCTTATGGGCCATGGAGAACCCTCAGTTTATGCAACAGAAATGCAAGCTGTGAATATCTGCTGTTCACGAGACCCAATATGTGCATGGGAAATGTGTTTTAGTGTCGTGACTGCCTGAATTAGTCTGGGTCTGAGGCTGGTAAAGGAAACGATATTGATAATGATTTCAATGTAAAGCATAGATACAGGACAGCCTGCCAGAATTTTCACCCAAACAGTGACCTATTAAATATATATAAAACATGTATATGTAATTCTTATGAGTAGTATTTTCTATCCTTGTAGAGAAAAAATAATCTACTGCTTTGGTCATTTCTGTTTTCCTATTAATGTAGAAAATTAACTGCTATTTTATCTGAAACAGATATATCATTTTTCTAGTAACATTGTGTGGTGTGGTATATGGCATGTGACTAAGGAGAGAGAACTTCCTTCTGCCTGATTTTGAGATTTTAACCATGAAATATCCCTATTAATATCACATTTATTTGTAAGTATACATGGCAAGCCACAGCATGCTTCTGAAAGGCAGAAGTTCGGATATGAATTTCTCATCTTTTTTGATGAGACTAAAAACCCACTATTTTTTGTGTTTTTATATTATAAAAGTATTTGTGGTAAATATAGCAATTTAACTAAATATTAGAACTAAATATCACTTTGGATTTATTTACTTTTACTCTGAGACTAAAGGAAGTATCACAGTAATCCTCCATCCCTTTGATAGCACTTTCAAGCTGTGGTCATGGATAATTGTCATGAAGTTTTCTAGGCTGAAACAGGAGCAGCAAGAATGCGTGCAGTGTGTTGAGAACATGGTTAGCTAGAGACAGTTTAAATAAAATACACAAAACTATGGGTGTGCAATAGATACAGAAGAGAATATATTATTAGTGTATTTACAACAATGTCAGTTTTTCAACTCACAGATCTAGAAAATCAATTGAAAGGTTGCTGCTATGTACAACATCCTTACTGATTAGTTAAGTAATATACTTAATTAGGAATACAGTAATTCCCCCCCCCCTGTAATTTTACTGTCAAAAATTGTGATGCATGTTAGGTATTATGATGTACTTCAAAAGTTACCTTTGCAAAAATAAGTAGAGAAGAGTAGAAAGGATCATGTACATAATGACTTAGTGGAGGAGGAGCTGTTTCAGAGGCTTTCACATAGTTCCCATTACTAAGGAAACCACTTATTTTGTCTGTGCATGTTTTGAATAGATCTCTCATTTGAAGTCTGGTGCTCAAACCCTGAGGACTGCTTTATTGCACTGAGAAAGAAGCAAAGGAAACAAAAGACAAAAAGGCTTCAAGACACCACATCTTTAGGGAATGGAGTCCAAAATTGTTGTATAACATGCTTATGAATGTGTATGGATGTGTTTATATTTGGAGGGGGTGTGTACATACATATGTATTTTAAATACTTTGTTCCTATCAAAAATTAAAATATTAATACGTAAATAGAGAAAGCAGATGCCATTTTGTCCCATACTTTGCATTCATCTATTATAAGGATACAGGAGAAATCCAGTTTACCATTTAGATAGTGTTAAGTATAAGTTTTGGGTTAATTCTCAGAAATGAAATGTTGTGTTAGTTAGGAGCAGAATGAGTGACTATCTAAAGATAGAGGCTAAAACAAGGCTGTCAGGATGGCAATGGATTCAACAGTTGACTGAACATTTGCTCAAAAAACCTTTGGCAAAGTTCCTGACTGAGGATTAAGACATGACTGCAAATAAACACGTAAACATATTTATATTATATTGGTGTTAGCAGAGCTCCCATTTTCCCCAAGTGAATGTCACATTTTGTTTTGATCAAGAACTGGATCAAGTACCTATATTAAAAATTGAATTCAGAGTCCCTCTATTATAAACTGTGCATGCGCGACTAATAACCTTCAGAACAAAAAGCTGATTTAGTATGGTCAGACGAATCTGGTTTGGGGGAATATGTATTTAAAGTATAAGTATTTAAATTGCTTGGAACTGAATCCAAATATTCCCTTAGAGATCATAATTGTTCACAAATGGAAGCTGCTACTGACAAATATAATAATCTAACAGATTACCAGGGAACTATAGGGAAATTAAGTAAGATAATAAAAGTTCTTATTCAGCATTTCCAAGATTACTATCTGTATAATTTCAGTTAGTTTTTCTGTCCAGCAGGATAGAAAACGAAGTACAAAGAAAGAAATTGTCATTTTTAAACGCCTACAGATTTTATGGCCCCAAAACCACATTACATCATTCAGGTTTGCACCAGGAAGTGGAGGTTCTTTTTACATCTGCTCAAGAAATTCACAACAACTCTCAAGAAAGATAATCGTTTATTCTAGAAAAGGATATAGCAAATTATGGACTCTTGTATCTCTTCAGATGCTGAACACTAGACAGACTTCTTGTCAGACCCTGGCAAACTGTGCAGTTCCAGTCCATGGTGAGGTTCACTGTTGTTGAGGTCCTTGGAGTTTTTGCAGGATTTTCCTCAAATGGATATTTATAAGAAAACACGTTGTTCTACCTCAAGATAAGGATAAGAACATGCTGTGGTGGTGGTGTCATCACTGATACCAAGTTGGCGCCACTTACAGCACCATTATATTTACATTTATCTATCTCTTCCATTACAATTACCTGGCTAAGTTCATCCCAAGTTGGGGGATCATGCCACACGGCGCAGTCCTGATGGCCAAGAGTTTGTGCAGCGCCATGCGCACAGGGGGGCCCCGAGGGCCAAGCAGTACATGTGGCGTCACAGCAGGGCAAAGCACAGGCCTGCAGCTCCTCAAGTCAACTCTTGTGTGCACCACTAATTCCTTGAGGAGCCTCTGGTCGGGTCCTCTACAATTCATATGCCATTGTAGGCATATGAACACGAGATTACTTTTAAACCCAATATGCTTTGCAGAGATTTATGTGTTTCTGTGTGCACAATTCCTAAACAGACAGTGCCTTATAGATTTTTCTCTTTAACTCCCTACCTGGTTAATGAGAGAGAGAATGACAGCTGTAGTAAAGCTGAAATGTCCTTGTCCTGACTTAGTTGAATACTTTCGGGTGAAATAAAGTAAATATCTTTAAGTTACATTGAGATATCAAACTGGAGTTCTGAAAGAAGCATAAATTATTAATATTCCAGAGTATTTCTGTTGTTTCAATCCTATACAGGCTGTGTTTACTTTCTTCTTTCTTATTGCAAGGATTCACAACAAGTCTCAAGGTACACTAAAAGCATTGCTATTCATTATCCTTAAATTTATGCTTGCAGCAAGAAATAAGATCTTCAGTGTTTGGTAATACTGACAATTTCTTTTACAGTATAATTCATATGTTTCCAAAACAGTGCATTCAGCCTCTAACTCCCATCCGTATTATTACAGAAGAGATGGAATCAATATTTTTTTATGGAATAACTCGGACAGGCACTATCAGAGAAAGCTAACATACGCTTTGACACAACAGTGCCAGTTTACCTGGTGAAGACCACAAACGCCTTTGATCTTGAAAGGCAATTAACAGTTAATAATTGAATCCATAATCCTTCTTACCAGGAAAGAGGAATCAACATTTTTAAATAATTTAAACATTTGAGTAAATAAACTAATAAATAAAACATTAGATAATACAATATGAATAGTAACTCAGTGCCAAGTACATTGTGTGATGGCAGTAGTGCCAGCAAGAGACAGAGTACGAGGAGCAGGAGAAAGAGGAGGATGGGGAAGAGGAGGAGGAGGAAGCTTCCCATGGGGAAGCAACTCAGATGGACACAGAGATGCATTCACCGTGTGAACTTTAATCATACAAAAGAAGTTACACGCAAAATAGACCAGCATGAAAGGTCATTTGGAGTCCATAACATGCAATTTGGCTGTAAATTATGGGTTTATTAATTAGAAATAGCTGAGGAGAAAAAAAGAATCTCTGGTCAATCCAGGACTAACTTAGAACTGACCGTGTGCTGTAGCAGTGAAAAGGGCAGATACAATTCAAGGTGCACCAGGAAAGTGATTCCAGAAGAAAGAAGGAAGTAGTAGCCTTGAATCTCATCTAAAATAATTCTGTTGCGGTTTTGTGTTGAATAAAAGGTGAATTCAAACTCCTACATATGCAATTAAATGCTATTCAGATGACTAGGAGCCCACATTTCAGAGGGGTTTATAAACTGTGCCATGTTTAGTAGAGAGAAGATAAGATGCAGCTGACAAATACATCCTGCTAGTACACAATGAAGGGTAAAACTAGCAGAAGGGTACATAAGTGACTGATCAAATATGTTTGGAAATAAGAAAAGGATTTTTTTTTCATATTTGAGTTTTCACATCCTAGGACAGATTTCCAGTGCAAGTAGTATGGATCGAGAAACAAAACCCGGGTCAAACCAACTGAGCAGTAAAGCTTTAAAGGTAGATTTTGGTATATTTATAGAAGAGTTGTTACCTACAGAAGAAAGGGCTGGTTACAGTATTTTAGGAAGATCTTTCTATTTTTCTGTTCCTTATCAAAGATAAACCCTACTTAGCAGATTTTGGTACAAGTCTTGTCCTAGACTCTACATTCTAAATTCTAATAAACTGTCTCCGTTATCTTGTATATCTGGGATCACAGAAATTATTAACTCAGGTTTCATTTCAAAATCAAGTTTATTTATCACTGTAAAATAGTGGTTTATCCATCTCTACATTACTAATAATTGAATGGCACTGGAAAAATACCAGAAGAAAAAAGGAAAGAAATAACCCATGCAATAGCCTTGGTTTTCCACCTTTCCTGATATTTCTGTAAACAGTAATCTCCTTGACAGTATTTTCTATAACAAATTGTCAAAGAAAGGTCTTAGATTTTACCTGAAGTTTTATTCCCAACTGCCATATTGATCACCAAAGAGAAACCTCGTTTTATTGTTCAATCTTTTCAGTGCCTCTTTTTTTTTTTTTTTTTTTTGTTACTATGACAGATAATAAAGCTTTCTAGAGTTAAGCAATAAGAAAGTCACAAAAAACTTTATTTGGAGTGATTATCTTACATGCAAAATTTAAACTACTCTAAATTGCCTGACTTTTGTAGTATGATAGTTTAGCACTCTGAATTTCAGCTAAAAATATTTTTTTCTGTAGGAAACTGTAAAAAATAGCTGTCATAAATCCACTTTTTAAATACTTCAGGACTTCTTTGTTGGGCTGTATGTTGAGTGTCTCTTTAGCTAATAGACTTCTTATGTGATCAGCCATCTCCTGAAGTGTTTTTAAAAGGCAGGCACATTAACTCATTTCAGATTTTCCTATAGAGAGATATTCATCAAGGTAACAAACTTCATGATGGCAGAGAGTATTTTTCTCATTATTGCTAATATAAATGTTATGCTAAACAGGACCTGGAACACGCATGGTTATGGCCTTAATGAAACAGTAATAACATTCAGATTGGAAATCCAAGCAACTAAAATGCATGGGACGAGCAGGGAGAAATCAGGCTGCTCAATGTCACATTTTGCTAACTGCACTCTTAGGCCACATATTTTTATCATGGCTACTGTTATATCAAATGAAAAATATTGAACTGAACATAAAGGAGACTCAATATTGTCATTTACAGCCAAGCCTCAAGAGTAATCTAAACAGTGGATCATTCTGTATGTCAGGTAGGAGTAGTAACTTTTGACCAGGAAAGGAGATTCTAGTAATTCCATTAATTCCACTGCTCCCTCCTGAGACTATCCCACTTCTGGTGTGAGTATAGCTATGTTGGGACAGAAGCCAAAAACTACATTGCTACCAACACAGCACTTCCAAGCTTTTAATCGAATATTTTAACCCAGCTATCCATAAATTAACTTAAATTAACTTTGAAGCTCACTTTCTACTAATTCATCATCCTTATGACCAGTGTTTCCTCCTTCTTTGTGGTTCTACAAAGAAAGTTCAGTTGCTTCACCCTTTCTCTTCTGAAGTCTTCTGCATGGAGGGCCCTGCCTCTCCATTGACTGCTTAAGGTGCTTGTCCTTGCCAGCTTCTCAGATAGATGTAGATTTCAGTTTTCTGCTTCTTCCTTAATTTTAGTGAAGAAATTATCTTTTGCATCTTTTTTGCCATATCAACATCTGTTGCCCTCACTGTGTTACTCCTTGAGTCACAAGTTGCAACCCCATGTGTCATTTTAAATGGGAGAAGGTAAAATCATGGATGCAATCAATTTGTCTTCTTTTTGGTGGAAGGGAAAGGCAGGAAGAGATATAGCAGGGTGTATCATTCATGAGTAAATGCTTTGGAAGCTTGTAGAGCAAATAAATTGAAAGGTCAGTGTTCTGGCTTTGATGAGCTGATTAGAGAAGCTTTTTCTTGGCATATACCAGTATGACCTTTTTTCTCTCCCACTTTCAGCACAAATGTACTTCAAGAATTCTGAGATGGTGAAGGCACCAAATAACCAGTGCCTCTCCAAGCAAATTTTCAGACTGCTCAGTGCCTTTAATAAATTTTGACTCCCTAAAGCCTGAAGGTCTGTTCAGAATATACAAAAAGAACACTTAACTATTTATTTTTAAGGTACACTGGTATCTTCAGCATATTTATTGTCAATCTTTATCTCTTTATTTTTAAAAAGTGCTTTGCTGATTTTTTAAAAGTGACACTAACTTTTAAGTTATTGGCTAAGAAGAAATTTAATACAAATTATTATCTCTAAAGAGTTTGTATGCCTTTCTTCTGACTCAAAGAAATAACAAATTCTTTTCAATGCAAATGTAACCAATAACAATTTAAACATTTTTTTCTTAACACATAGATCAATAAAGAGTTAAGGTATACAGAACAGGCTTCAGTATAAAGAAACAGGCAGGTTCATGATTTAAAACCAAGTATCCCATCTATCTCTTTTACAGGTTAGCAACTGTGCATTAGTAACTTTGCTTGGGTTAGTTTGAGCATGCATGTGTCACAACCTTGAAACAGTATGATTAATCAATCCTTTCAGAAGAGCTCCAGTATCAGAGAACTTTATAATATGTAACAAATCTTTTGTTCCAAGAACCATACTTCTATTATTTCACCTGTGTTGGAACCCTGTGATTATTAAAATCTTCATAAACTTTATAAATGGTTTAAAGAAAGAGTAAAACTGTTTTTAAACAATGGAAGACTGTAGGTCTTTATTTTTGAAAGCATTCAATAGACTGTATAAACAGGGTCCTTACCTTTATCCATAGTGCATAATGAATTATTTGAGTAGTTCAGTGGAACAATGCTTTGGTTCTCTCTAAAGGCTTTGTGAAAATGAATCATTTTGCAATGGCAACATGGGCTTATTAGTTGGCTAATTTGCAGTAATTTATAGATAACATCTCAAGGAGTTGGAAGGCACAGAAGCATTCTCACTTTCATTGACAGATCATTCCAGAGCATGCTTGTACGGAATGAGATAGATGTTGTAATTTTTTTTTTTTTACATTGTGGGATTCAGAATTAAGGATTTATAACAAGAAAATCCCACCTGTTTTCATGAAACCATGGAAAACCTGAGGTGGTTTTGTACAGGTTATCAATTCGTATGCCACGGTTACTGTTTTCCAGGTTTCCATATCTTCTTTCATACCCTTGGAAAATAAACTTGTACTGCTTCAAAAAAGAGAAGTACTTCATGTACTTTTCTCTGAAAACTAGCTTCAATTTTATGCCTTTTTTATTGTCTGTATTTATTCTGCCTTAGATATTTAGTTCCTTATGATTAAGATATTCTGCTGTTCACTTTTCTCTGCTTCCACAGTAGCTGTATGATCTTTCCAGTGTCTCAGGAACTTGAGGCAGTGACTAAAATTTGTTAGTCATCCTCATGATTTATATATAAATATAGGTATATAAAAATGTATATAATATAATGCATATCTATGACTGAATATAACAAGATCTGAGATATATGCCTATGTATATGTGTTAGAGCATGTCTTCATTTTCCAAAAGATCACTCCAAGCAGTGGGAAATGCAGACAACATTGCCATCCTGCAACAAATGCAACATAGACAAAGAAAGAAATAAAATATACTGTTTTGCATGATGGATGATTATTTATTCTGATTATAAATCTTTCTATTTTAAAAGTTGGCTGAATAAATAGTTGAATTAAGGTTAGGATTTGCATCTACATGTAGTACTACCTAACTGGTTGGATAATAAGGATGAATTTTTTCAGACTTGTTTTAAAATATATTATATAACAAAAAGCATTATATGACAACTGAAGCACAAATATGTCATCTTTGCACAAAACTAAATAGCTTGAATATCAGATTTATGACCTCTGTCAGTAACCTTCGTTTATATAACCCTATTCAGTTAGCCCTATATAGCCCTATTCATAATGTCTTGTTGAGAAACTTTAGGTTTTTTCTTATTTTAGAGATTTCTTTTCAAATACAGAATTCTGATAGAAAGAATTTATTTTGGGGAGATATATTCTAGCTGTCATTCCATTTCTAACCTTACTTCTCTGTCAGAATTATGAGCTGCTATGTTCAGTGTGGTGACAAGGCTATTCTTCAGGTGTAAAAGATAAATGAAAGGGGTGATTTTTGGTAACATTATTATCCAGTCTGGCAGTTAAACCTTTCTGTAGTTTTCATACAGTGAAAAGAATCTACCTTGAACTACTGTAAACAGCTTTGAGTCTCTCTCATTTCATTTTTGTTTCTTACTGCAGTTCAATTATTTATATGAAATTTGATAGTGTATTATCCTGGACCTGACTCTACTGACTTTGCATATGCATAGATGCTACAAGTAGCCTTTTGTGTCTTTTTTGTTGTTGTTTTTGTCACTTACATGAAACATAGCTATAACTTTTACTGTTCATTGCAAAATGTTATCTAAGCAATTAAATAAAATGTGACCATTAAATAAAATGCTATTTCCAGTAACATTTGAACATTCTTCCAATGCCCTTTATTTCTAAAAAAAAAAAAAAAAAAAAAAGAAAGTATATCTCCCTATCTGTATCTTCCTGTCTTGTTCAGAAGCACACCCTATATACAGAGTGAAGGACTTTCTGAGAGTTCAATGAATATCTTAAAGTCCAAAATCCAAAAGTGAGAGACACAAAGTAGAATTAAAGGGCTAAATAGTCAAGCATGTGGCCTGTATGCTAAAGGATATTTTGCAACATTTTTAAGTTGGAAAGCATGGCTCTAAGATAAAATCAATCTTTTTAAAAATAAAACTAGAATATTTTATAACAATCTAGTCACCTCATGTCAAATATTTCACTAGCAATATTATATTATTTTCAATCCAAAAAGCATTGTGCTAACCTGACACCAGCACAATAACAGCAAAAGATGAGGACCTTACTTCTTAGAACTATATTTTTGGTAACTTAAAAGTTGTCTTTGTAGAGGTATTTAATTTACATTTAAATAATAGATGTTGGTAAATTATTCCAAGAAGGAAGTTGCATATTAATGCCAGAATTATTTACAAAAATGTGAAAGGGTCAATGGCAAGAGAGAGAAGGCCAAAAAAATATTCAGTATGTTTTCTAGTTGATACTAGATTTCATTCCAGAATTTTTACCATGCAAGTTGTCTCTTTTCTTTTAAAATCAAATTAAGACTGAGATGCAGTTTGAATAGAACAGAATACTAAGCTGGTAAAATATATTAAAAAATGAAAACTTGATTTTTTAACCAGGAACACATTCAATAGAGACAAATGATTTTGATTTTATTGGATTGAATACTTAAATTGTATCATTGTATTACAGCACAGTCTTGTGCTTCTTTTCCTAGAACAATGTACAAATAAATAGGTTAGCAAATCTTTTCTTCTTTCTATTTAGAGTGGAGTTCCCAGCTGAGAGGAAGGATAGCACTGATGGCTGAGAATAAGTAGAGCAGATAAAGAGATAGCGAATGTAAAAGATGGAAAGTGTCACTCAGCACATGAAGTTGTCCTAGCTGAGAAAATTAGGATATTTTAGATGACTGCTATCTTTAGCTAGTGCTTACACTGTCAGCACTTAAATTTTGGTCTGAAACTTTGCTTGCTTGATCTCCTCCCTCCTGCGAGTTATTTTTGTGAAGTAAACAAAATGGTTTTGTTTATTTTTCAAAAAAAGTTAGGCAATCATAAGCAGAAAGCACTTCAGAATATAAC
The DNA here is from genome assembly GCA_034781795.1 of Crypturellus tataupa. Taxonomy (NCBI): domain Eukaryota; kingdom Metazoa; phylum Chordata; class Aves; order Tinamiformes; family Tinamidae; genus Crypturellus; species Crypturellus tataupa. The sequence goes on from JAWLRI010000319.1 coordinate 1,738,271, forward strand.
ACAAAAGTTTCAGTACTTTATTGTGTTTTTAAATTGGCAAATGAGGTGAAATTATTTTAAATTGCAAAGAAAGAACAACATTTTTAATAGCAAAACCTCCCAGATCTGCTATTTGCACAGTTATCTGCAGCAGCAATTGTAGTGCATATATTACACAGTGTAGAATGCTGCAGTTGAAATAGATAGAAAAATATATCTTTTAATAAGGAGACTTTGTGGCTCAGGAGAAGGTAAATTTGTTAAGCTTAATCCTGAATTTCACACATTCTCAATAATACTTTGCAGGAAACAAGTTAAAAGAAGTTAAAAAGTTGAGTGAATCTTAACTAATTTTATAACTTGTGTAAGTTCTGTCCCACCTTTTGTTGTGTGTTTTCTGCTTTTGTATTAATATTTAGCATATGTTTTCTGTCCCTGTCAGTTCCTTAAAATCAAGGAAATTATGTATGCACAGGCAGTATGTTATGGGACTTCTGGCATCTATTTAGTTTCAATTCTAGTCACTCTTCTTTGTGTGCTTATCAAAGCCGAAGAAGTGCTAACAGGAACAGGGTTTGCAATGTGTACGAATTCTGTCCTGCAGTTCTTATTTTTGGAAGAATTTTCTGTAGGTCCAAAAGCTTTGTTGTGGCAGAAAAGGGAAGCTGTTCTCTGTTCCTAAGTCATGGGATAACTGTGGGAAGTTTTCGTAGCTGCTACCCTGAAGGTGAACATGGGAGTCCTTCACATGTCTTGCTCTAATGCCTATTGTCCCCTTGTAAAGTCTTGGGGCAGAAGTTTGTCTTTATACAAATAGGTAAGTTAAATCATAAATATTTAGACAGATTTTTTTTCTTTCTTTCTTTCTTTTTTTTTTTTTTTTTCTTTTAGCTATCAGAAAGTCAGCCTGCTCTCTTTCTTTGTTTTGTTTTTCTTTGCTTTGAGTG
>JAWLRI010000319.1:1739296-1780912 GCA_034781795.1 Crypturellus tataupa
TTCTTTCTTTCTTTCTTTCTTTCTTTCTTTCTTTCTTTCTTTCTTTCTTTCTTTCTTTCTTTCTTTCTTTCTTTTAGCTATCAGAAAGTCAGCCTGCTCTCTTTCTTTGTTTTCTTTTTCTTTGCTTTGGGTGTTCCCATTACTCAACTAAGCATTTCTTTTCCATGAAGTGAATGCAAGTAGTTCTGAAGGGCACCCAGAGCAGGACTGCGTAGCTGGGAGCAGGAAAGATGAAGAGAAGGGGGGAAAAAAATCAGTATCTTCCTCTGCTGGCCACCAGCTCAGCTGCACTGGGCCACAGAGTCACTTTTGGAGACCCACCTGCTGCCTGCAGTTATCCCAGCCTTCTCCTGGCCGCAGCTGCGTGTTCGTGTTCCCGTTCCCATTCCCGTTCCTGTTCCTTGCTCTGGGCCCTCCTGTTTTTCTGCCCTGTGCTCAGCCCTGTTAGCGTGCTAGCTCAGCTTAAAGTTGACTGTAAAAATGTGACTCATGCCCTGCTTTCTTAGTATCCTGCAGTGCTGCAGGGATCCCACAAATACTGGAGGAGGAAAAATACCAGGTCTGAGAGAAGATCTGGGCAGTCCACACCTAGGTGGGCAGAGGCTAATGAAGGGCTAGGGCCTAACACCGCAAGCGTCCTTCTAGGTATCTGCAGGTGACGCTGCTGAAAGAAGCTTTACGGGACTTATTTTCACTCTGATGCTGGCTGTTGACACAAGAACTTACGTGAAAAGCTGGATAGGGGAATGGATCTGTCTGGGAAAAAAGAAGTCTTTCTCTCTTTCCTCTTGAATTAGTTTGGTTTAGATCAGTACTAGCACTGAAAAAAAAATTATCAGTGACTTGGAGGCAATAAAAAGCATTTTTCTCAGTAGAAACATGAAGGCTGGGAGACTGGGAGACTGCGTATGTGTATCAGAAGAAGGCAAGTCCACACAGATCAGGAAAGTCAGAAAAGCAAGGATGAATTAAAAAAATGTAGTATAGAGCACAAAACCTAATTAGGAACTGATAAGATTTTTCTGTTATGAACTGGCAGCTTATAATTGAAAGTGTCAGTGGAAGAGACAGATCTGGCTTTATTAGACTCAGGATGTCTAAAGCCACAAATGTGACATGGCAATGAAAAAAGACAACTGTGAGGCTATATTGGGATGTGTTAGCTACAGTAGTTTTAGAGGAGAAAAAAATTAACACTAATGAGCAAGATACTAGCAGAATCTTACCTGGAAATGTGTTTGTAGTTCCAGACATCTGTGATGGAAACACGAATTCTACATGGAAGAGGTGTGAGACAGATATCTAAAGTTGGGGAAATAAAAGATTCTTTTTCAGAAGTGAAATAAAATAATTAGGATTATTTAGACTTGCAGAATAAAGAAACTGTACTGTCTTGTCTTTCTCCTCAACATGAAAAGCACTGACAGTGTGAGAATGTCTGTTTAAGCTATAGGACAGTGGGAGAACAAATTTATATATGCTGGCAGTAATGACTTACACTGCACAAATTAGAGTCAATAACTACATGGGATTATGATTTTGATTTGCCACTTTGTCAAATGCATATGTGAAATAGGTAATTATAAAATCTAAACTAGACTTGGAAATGAAAAGCACTTTCTAAATTAAAAAAGAATTTTTTTCCCCTGCACCAGAAGTGCTGAAAGTAGAGGGCAAAGTGGGTGAAAATAGGGACCTGCCTATTTCATTAGAATAAAACAATTGACTGCTTCTCTTTTAATTACATATTATTTATGGAGGTTGAAGATTATTTGTTGAGACATGAAAGAGTAAATTTTTGAGTGAAAGTTGTACATGGTTATTTTATGTTGCGTTTTCTCTTTTAGACTTTCAAGCCATGAAAAAAGTCAAACTGTATGAAGGTGTGCAAGGAGAGAAACATGGCTACAGTTATGAGCTGTAAACAAATGCAAAAGATTAAACTTGTTTGCTAGATGATAGTAAAGATAAATCTGATTTAAACATGCTTTCTGAAAATTTTCCTTGAGGGTTCAAATTGCAATGGTTGACTTCTTCTGTTATGGATTTTATGTGCTTCATAATGGTGTGTTATTGGAAGAGAAAACAACGGGCAGAATTTCCTGGGAGAATAAAAACATGGAAGACATTTTGTTCTCCAATAACTAAAAATTCTTTTAAATGGTAACTTTCTGAATTTTATAGTGGTGCTCCAAAGGAAATATCATTAAGAATTTTTAAAAAAAAGTTCTATTAAAATGAAATGAAATGAACAATGAGCTGAAGGATTGTTCCTGGATTTTTCTAAAGAGAGATTATGTTCCTGGATTTTTCTAAAGAGAGATTACTGAAGATTGTTAATGATTTAATTAGTACTTTCTCCATTATGATTCTGTTTCCTTATCAAGACTGGCATATTTACTGTTGCTTTCAGACAAGTAAAGACCAGTATAAAGAACTTAATGTATGAAACACATAAATCCTTTAAAAATACTTCCTTAAATAATCAGCTGAAGAGTTATTCTGGATATTCTGGATAGAGTTATTCTATGATATTAAGATGTTTTTAAATGGTTTCAAATTTTCCAAATTGTACATACTTTAAAGTTTTCTTTGCAATAAAAATACTTGCTTCTCACATTCATTATTATAGATGTACATTTATTCTAATGTACATTAGTGTATCTTCCTCAGTCCAACCTTGCAGAGTACAGTATGTACCAAGTAAGTTCACAGTCAACCCCAGGAGTGACCATCAATGCATATGTAAATCATTTAATTCCAATAGCTGCTAAGTACATCTCATCTTTTTCTTTTTTTTTCTAAAATGATAGAGAAATTGAATACATCAATTCTCTAAGCACCGCGCATTTGAACATTTCTGTGAAAGTGAAGGAATAATGCAGCTTTTTGTGTCCCTGACGCCGCAAGGCACTTAGTCTCAATTCAAGAAAGTAGTTGTAGCCAAAAAAGCCCTTAAGCACATGCCTAAATGCTTAGCTGAAGCGTGGCCAGTTAAAGCAGCTTGCCAATATTTCATGTCCTGAGCAGTAGTCTACTCTTACTTACGTTCGTTTGCCTTCACTACGGTTGATAAGTTTGCTTAAGGCAGAGACTGCTACAAATGCAGCCCACTGTTAGGAGGCTTTGAACAAAGTAGTTCCTTAACTCCTGCGCTGTTCAGGGAAGGGCAGATGTCCTCTGTTTGGGCTGGAGACCCAGTCCCCATTTAGGACCTTTGTTGCTGTCATTATATGGTAATAGATTTCTAGCTAGTAATTTAAAGCATATGCAAAAAATATAAAGTATACTGTGGCTGGATCACCAAGGCTGTTTTAACACTCTTTTTCCTCTTCCTACAGTGTATTTGCATTTGTAAAATTAATGTTTTATTAGAGCTATGTTTCTGTATTGAATATGCATTTTGGCAGTGCAGTAAAGTTAGTTTACGTTGAGCTTTAATTTATAATTAGTATTCAACGCTTCTGAGATAATTGTTTAATTAAGCATCAATGCTGGCCAATACTGTGTCTCGGGAAGTTAAGCAGAACGGTGGGTACTTTCCAAAGAGAGGGCTGACTCACATTTCCAGGGTGAAAATGAGAGATAATATTGACTATAATGTTTGTGCATACTATCATAAATGCTTAGCATGCATTTAAAAAAATTGTTTATGAGCAGGGAACTGCAAATATGACTCTCTGTGGACAGTGACATAGTCTGGGGTTTTGGAAAAATTTAATCTGAGTAATATTTATGCAGTGCTTATTCTTGTTCTTGCAAGTCTTGACAGTATTGAGCCTGCTGCTATTGATTGTTAGAGAGATTTGGATTCATTAGATAAAAACTGAAATTATATTATGCCAATAATTCAGATTAATTGGTATTTTATTAGTTATAATCTAATTCTCTCACTTGTGAGAGAATTGCCTTGCTTGTTTTTCTTCAGAAAAAGAATACTTTTACAATAGAATAGTTAAAAATTACATGTTCACATAGTTTAGCTTTCTTACTTTTTAAGGTTTCTAACTACAGTCAAGACGAAACCCACGGTCTTTAAAGTGGGTAAATAGCATTTAGCTCTAACTGTAATGTTCTAATTAACATTAGGTAAGGAATAAAGTTAACTATATTCATTGTTAGATTAAGACATCTAATTTGATGAGGACATATTTGTTCAGTGTCTTGACCATGGAGCTTCTAAATGGCTGGTCTCCTGTAACGCAGCTTTTGCTGTTTTGCTTTAGTCCTCACCTGTGAAGCACGGTGAAGATAAGGCTGATGATTGTGATGTGCCAGAAATCACAGCCACAAAAATAAAATAGATCTTTCTTCCTTTGTCAGAAATTGTCTACAAAGCCAAATCCATGCATTGTGTCCAAAAGTGGCACTAATGCAAGAGCCACTGACTTGTATATATGTTTGTGTGTACTAGTTCGGAGCTGTTTAGCACTGTATCTTGCTCTTTTCCTCATTCTTCCTTTTGTTCTTCTCTCAGGTACTCATATTTTTGCACTGTCATGTTGCTGCAATTCTTGACCTTCCTTGTAGCGATTTTTCATATTATAGGATCTATTAATTTTTCTATTAATTTTACTCATTCTTTCACGTTTGATGCTACTCTTACTCTTCAGATAAAGGCCTTTGTATTCTTTTTATTCTGTAAAACACTAGAAAACTCTTTTGGCCATTGTATCTACCTGCTTTCTTTATCCATGCTTTAATAATTGTACTTCGCTTCCATATCAATCTGCTAATATTGATGACTCATATCAGGAAGATTAAAACCTCTGACATTTGGCTCATTCTTAAACAGTGTCCTCTGTAAAATAAGCTTTTTTACTTGCATGTGAGGAAGCCTTATTCCAGTAGAAATAAAAGCCAAGGCTTTTGGCTTGTTTCATAGTAGTTACCTATTCGAAGCAAAGTTTGATTTAGCTTCAGGAATGCTGGCCTACATATCTTTACCCAGCAGTGTGAGAAAGGAGTCTCAAATGAATACTAAATTTTTTGCAGCGTGTCTGCACAACTTACACATGTAAAATTTTATAGTGATGTTTTCATTAGTTGTCTTTCTTTTGAAAGTGAAACTACTGAAAATTGCCTGTGACTGGGGTGACACCATGAATTAGAAAGGACATGAATTTAATTTCTTATAGTGGCAGCTGTGTCTGGTATTTTAATATGGTTTTGAAGAAAAACAGAGAAGGCTAATTAATGTGTTTATGTAAGTTCTGCAGATTACAGTGTTTAGCCACAGTCAGTTCTGCTTTACTATGGAAGGAAATGATGGTTGTCCTGTCCATGTTTGTAGTGGTGATTTAGGGTCTACCCAAATGAATAATTAAAAAAACTCTGAATGCTCCGGTTGCTGAAGACAAAAGCAATTAGACAGTAGGCTGATGAGGTGAATCTTGTCACAAAATCATTTTATCCTAAATGAAGAAAGAAAGATTTCAGTTTAGATGGCGATAAGTGATTGAATTGCAAAATGCAGTGCCACATTACCATGAGCATAAAATATTAATTTTTTGTCTGTGATGACACAAAAAATTGCTAAGGTTGATAACACTGACAAATCTGGTGTACTCAAGAGACACAGACTCCTTTGCTTTATGGGAGTAGTGAAAAGCCTTATCTGCTTCCCCAAAGGTCTCATCCTCTTGTTGTGATTTCTGAGTTCCAGCGATGGTAATAACAGAGACACTGGCATTATAGATAAGACTTTGGTAACTACTTGCATTATTGATACTGCATTATTGCTACCATGTTAAGTAAACTTCGACAGTGTGTTGATCAAATACCTGCATGCACATCATGAGGTGTGAAAACTATTTTTCATGCTCTAATTAAGTTCAGACCTTTAATTTATAATCTGTTGCACAGAAACTACCTTTTCTTCTGTTTTTGTCTCTGCAATTCCTGCTTATAAAGCATATATATAATGTTAAGCATTTTAAATTATGCTGTTATTGGTTTAACTTTTTTTAAAATCAATGCTAAACAAATTGTCAAAGGCAATTACAATTTTACAGATGAAGAAATACATGAAATGTGAAAATTTAGCTCTAAAGTTCACCTATCACTAAGATTCAAATGGAAAAATCAGGCTACAGAAACTCTGTACAAGCTAAGCCAGTTCTGAAAGCTGAAGTTTTTCAAGGACAGTATACAAATTATATTTCAGATTTCTTAAGAAAGAATATTTATACCAAAAATTGATGACCCTAAAGGTTAAGAGAGAGAGAGAAAAAAAAACCTCCTTTCTTAACAGAGAAATGAAAAATCTATATGTGTATGTAGACTGGTGATTTTGAGTCAAACTCAGCAAATAGTTTTGGCCAAAATGTTTAAATTCAGAAGTTATATGTAGTTTTACTTTTCTTATATTGTATGTATTTCATTAAAGATGAACAACTACATTAGTTTGTATTTGAAGACATGATAAAGCTCAACAATGTGTCCTACAATAGACCTAGAGTCCACTTTTTATTTTGTTCCCAGAAGTCTCCCTTGAAAGACTTTCTAAGAATGATCTTACTGCTTATGTTCAATGCTGGGATATCTTTTATTTCAAGGCAGCATTTTTGAATTTCATAGAAGTATTCGATCTCTTTGCTGATATTGTTATTAAACAGCTTCATATGCTATTTTTCTGTCTTGGAATGTTTGCCAATCAAAATTTCTCCAAAATGCATACAATAACTACACCGTTGTTCAAAACGAGAAAAAAAAAAAAGAGAGAAAAAGAGGAATTAGCTCTCCTCACTGTGTAGCTTATGAATCATTCTTTTTCAATGGTTTCTTTTCATTCTTTTTTTTCATTACTGTAAAACTGGCTGAGAATATGATGAAACCTGAGGGAGTGGGGAATCTCCAGTTTAGAGATGTTTCACTGCACACTAATGAAGCCGTTCTTTGTACTTTGTTAAACATGTGCATTCACAAGGGCTTCATGTCAGTAAAAGTCGTAGTTTTACCTATGGGATTTGCATATGCCAATAACATGACAGTTGCAGTGTGGTGCTTTAGCTGGGCAGAGGGATCGGTGTCCTTGGGACAGCCTAGGGGATGTGGCACTTTGGGTGCCAGTTGAAATCAGGCCAAAGACAGAAACAAATAAAAAAAATCTGTAATGAGAAGAATTTTTCTTTTTCAGAGCGTTACATTTTTATGAAGTGAAAAAATCAATATGTAGAGGAACGTTAATTTTATTACATGTTAAAATTTGAACGCGGTGAGAGAGTGAAGCATAATGTAGCCTTGGCTGGAATAAAGATAGCTGTGCTGAGTGTGCTCTAGTCCATGGAGCTCTTCCTTTCCCAGGTGTGCCATATTCCACTTTTTCCTATTACTGCAAATTAGCACTTCATTGATTCTTGCTGATACTAAAGATCCATAGATGCCGTCTCATTTCACTTAAAGTAGAGAGGCCTCTTCTAGATCACTTTACAGCAGAAACTGTCAAATTTTCATTAGCTGTCTTTGACTTTAAGTTTTGGATGCAAAATATGACATACTGAACTACAGTTTAAGTGTTTTAAGCCTTCATAGATTTTGATAATGTGATCATTCACCTTCCTTGTTATCTCGTGTCTAGAAATATTTTTTTTAGATTTCAGATTAGTCATATAATGACTCAGTATATAGTATTTTTTCTGTTTGGGTAAATTCAGATACTGTCCTTTATCTTTTAAAGGTTGTGTTGTACCATCCTGGCTTCATACCAGGTAATTTTCAAATGATCTATTATTGGGTCCATAGTATGCAGTTGGTGTTGTACATTTTCTTACTACTGGATGGTATGGCAGATCTCCAGAATTCTATATAGGATTAGAAATATGTGTGACTAACTTTTAGCAGGATAATGCTATTATACAAAGCTGTGAAATAGCAATTTTAACAGTCTGACTGTCAAACAATGTTAAGGTACGATTTTTTTTAAGGAAGAAAAAGAAGGGTATCCTCATGTGGTGCAATGTATGTAACTGAATGGTAAATGCTTCTTGAAAAGGAAGAAATAATTAAATTATTAGATTTCTTTAAGATTGCATACCTACTTGTTTTTTTACACTTTCTCAAAGTCTGGCTTTGGCCAAGAAGAGTATTAAGAATACATAGAAATTATACAAAGAAAGTTCATTTTTATGTTATTTTCTAAGCAGATATTGCTGTGATCTTCCACTTATCTGCCTGCATATGTGTTAGGGGGTGTTGATCTTGATTTCCTGTGTTTGTATGTCTTTCTGTTTGTATGTATTTCTGTATTTATTCTACATATTTTTATTGTATAAATTAGTATGTATGTTTGCTGATACTTAAAAAGACTAAGTTATCAGCTGTTCAGTGGCTTAGAGTTAACTGCCATAGTTATCAGTTTATTAAATGAAGAATGGAAAATAGGACTATCTGCTCTCCTGAGGTTGCTTCCAATTCCACTACCTCTTGTCAATGTAGAATCAACTTATTCTAAATTATGTCTGACAGTTGTCTGCCTAACCCACTCTTAATAGCTTTCAGTGACTGAGTGGTTTAAACTACACTGTATTTCTTAAATTTACTTATGTGACAGCACAGGAGACAATACCAGAGCCTAAATTCATTGAATTGTAGAATCATCTTTCTTAATTCTTTTTTTTGCTCTTTTTTTAAGCAGGGAAAAAAAATACTACCATTCACTTAAGAAGGATTTGACTCTTAACTTATTCTTCCTTCTTTTACTTTCATTATGTTGTCTTTTCTTGCAGAAAGTTATTAAAATTACAGATGACCCTAATGAAGACAGAATATAGTTAAATGTTTTTAAGTATATTAAATTATAACTTAATATTTTGTATGTAGATCTGTTAGACACAAATTTTCCCTGATTCAAGGAAGGAAGCAAGATTGTAAATGCAATGGCATCAAAGTATACATAAATCAATACAACAAGTACTTGCAATGACCACCCAACTGATGGAAGTTTCAATTCATGTTAAATACATCTTTTTATATAAATATATGTGTGTGTGAGTGTTCACATCATATATGCGTATATATAGATCTATATTTGTCCATTTTTTTTCTATGTATCTATAAAGTAAATGTTTATATTTTAGATAAAAGATAAGGGAAGCTGAAGAAGATGAACTGAAAAATTTGTTGGGTGTTCCATAGGACACAATGCGTTAAAGCTAAAAGGCATAAAGTGAAGGCTGAATCTTTGGGAAAAAGAAGTCTTCAGAAATAGATGCATTAAGATAAAATAATCTCCCAAGAGAAACAGTAAAAACCCTATTGTTTAGCACATTGCAAACTTCACCGGTAACATACTGGTAAATTTACCCCACAGAACCATCTTGCTTTAGCAAGATTATTGACAGGCAGTTCTTATCTGTACATATACAATTCTACTCTATTGTTCTTATTCATGTTTTAACCATCTGTTTTTAAAAGTCCTGGAAGAAGAGGATGTATTGGGAAAAAAAAGGAAGTAATTAAAAAAAAAGGACAATAAAATAAAAAATAACATGCATATTAATAGAATATGTACCCATTTTGTTACTTTCATTTTTTTTTCTCTAAATTTACTTAATTTTTAAAATTTACTCTTTTTTTTTCAGTTACTCAGCTTGATTGGAGGTCAAAGTAAAAAAGATAGAGGCAATATGTTTCATCTTTTCTTCTGCATAAATAAAATAGCAGGGGAGATTGTTCTATTCTTCAGTGTTCAGTGACTTATATCATTGATGAATATTATTTTTTTCAAGTGTGGGCTTTATTGTGCCTTTTTTTTTTTAAGATTTCTTTTTAAGGTAATAGATAGATTCTTATAATGATATAGTTCAAAAATATAAACCTTTCAGTAATATATGTATTTTGGAAGGAGTAGTGTTTTCTACTTGTTAATTTAAAGTAGAATAGCATAGACTTTAATCTTTAAAATCTACAATGAAAACATTAGAAAAGCCAGTGAAATTGCTAATTATCACATGATGCTTTGACAGATTAAAGAGATTTTTGGGTAACATTAAAGTATACTTAGAATATTTTTAAATGAAGACATATAAGCATCACTACAGATCCTTGAAAACAGAAAACAAGTTGTCTGAAAGTTAAAGTACATAACAATAATTCTTATATGAAAGTTTCACAATATGTTTGGCGATAGTAAAGACTTCAAAACTTGATTATATGTGTAATTTGATCTAGAATAGGAACAATAATCTTGAAATGTAGATGATAATTAAATACAGAATATAATGAGAGATGTTTACAATACACATAGTATTTTCTTCAGGGGACAAATGCTGCTCTTGCGAAATTCTTTATGGCTTAAAGAAATAGTGATGGAGGAGTATAAATACTCAGAACTAGTTAAATACTGTTAACAATATGTGCTCTCTATGGAAAGTGTAATTAAAATCTTAAAATATTTACTATTACTGCAAATCTTATGATCAAAACACAATAACTGCTGTACACACTGCATATACTATACCTTCCCTGAAAGTTCGTATATGACTCTCTTATCTCCTTCACAAATTAAAAATAATATATCTATTAGGTCCTGAACTCACTGTGTTTTACGTCTCTCACCTGGAGTGTAACTAACTCTTGCAGGTCAGGAATTTTCCTTCTCACTCACAAAGTATATGTATATCTTGTACTTTCAGCTGTAAGTACTTAACACAAAATGCATCTAACTTCATTCCTACAACCTGCTGTTCTTCTGGTAGACCAATCTGTCCCTCAGTCAGTGGTGGTTTGGCACTGAGGATGAGGTGTGGATGAATCTTTGCCCAGAGATGAATCTACTTAGATTCTGAATCTTCAGCCAGTATGTGTGACTCAAAATCACAGCGGGTAGGTTTGAATTGGCGGGTGCCAAATTTGCATTTCATTTAATGTTTATGTATTTTCATAGAGGTATTTTTAATAGTATGTAAATAAAAATGCCAAGGTGTTTTTTTCCTAAGTAAATTCAGGATTGTTGTTAAGCTGCTGGCATCTAGCATAGTGTCTCAGAATGTAGTAGATATAGATAATCTTTTGTGCGAGGTATTCACATACTTGGCTAAAACCTTAAAATAAAAATACTGAAATATATCTTGTGGAAGATTTTCTAAGAATTATAGAATGTGCCAAAAATATGTAGGCTCACTAGTCCACTGCAGGCTGGTTGGATTCAAAAGGGGGATGGAGTCTTCCTAGGTTGTTAGAGCGCACACTGATTTCTATCATTATCATCAACTAAACTTTGGAGGTTTTCCATTCCAACAACACCCTTTTATTGTGTTCAGGTGAATTATATATTTATGGGTAGTCTTGCGATAACAGTCATTAAGCTTCCTTTTCCTTCAGAGCGAATAAATATCACTTGCCACTAATATCCCTATACAGTATCATCTTCCCCAAAATGTCATAAAAAGGACAGGCTGTAATACACAATTTAGGCAGAATAAGAGTATCATCAACACACACTTCAGATTTTCTGTGAATGAATGCTCATTCAGCTTAACTGAAGCTCTGTGGTAATTTACAATTTTGCCAACTGTGGTAACACTTTATATAGCCCCCTAAAATTATACTATTTACCAGCGAGGTCCCACTGATGTAGATTCACGCAGACCTTGCAATTCAGCTGCATCATAGAGATGAACTGTTTTTTTGCACTCTTTTTAGACTTGGGTTGTCATCTTATTTTTAAAGGTATCTTCCTCTACACAAACCGTGCTTTTAAAGGAACCTGGGCTTTGGTTATTTCTAAAGATAGCAAATACTCAGGGGCTCTGTCAGTGAGGGGAACAAGACTTCAACCTGCAGCAGGTTCTGCTGCATCTTATAAAGTGGTTTTGTGGTTGCTCTGAGGTGGCTCTGGCCTTTCATGCTATGCCTGGAGAGGCTATCCAAGAGTGCAGCTGCATGCCAGACCTGGCTTAAAAAGGAAGAAAAAAATGTTACTTTAAAATACCAAAATTAAAGTTTTGCTTACTCGCTCTTTTTCTAGGAACTACTAGCTACAGTCATGTAACTACTGATTATTTAAATCTCATTTAAGGTCTGAAGATTGTTAGGGAACTTGCAGCCATGAGGAATCCTAGCTATTGTGAAACCAATATATATGTGCATCAGGAACAATCTTAAAGATCTGATTGTATTACTTCCTGTCTGTATCTTATTAGTCATTAGCAAAATAGCTCTGAAGTTATCTATTGTGTTCACCTCCATCCCCAGAGATAATTTCTTCTACTTGTGCCAAATATGTTTCATGGGTTTAGGATAGGATAAATTACATGGGATTCGTCCTTAGTATTTGAAAGAAACAATATGTTAATAACAGTTCGTTAGGGGAAGCATTGTCCAGCTGTGGTTTAGAAGATTGATGGCTGAGTCTCATCAAAAAAGTGCAGAAGTGAAAAAGCCAAAATATATCTGAAAACTTTACATTGCAAAGGAGGAGCTGTTGTCTGAGTAAAAGTAACAAGGGATTTAATTCTGGTCCTCTCCTTAGCATAAAGCTAGAGAATTAATGAGAGATGCCAAATTCGTTAATGCAGCTTCCTAGTAGGATGAAATATAGAACTGTAGATCAGTTTCCTGATAGTATTTTCAATCTTCAGCAATTTAAGCAGGCTGTTGGATTTGATTTTATTTTTAATACATTTTCATAAATTTATAATAGAAGCAGTACAAATACCTGTTGCTTCTGGAATAGTTGCATTCAATTAGTTTGACATCCCTGTCAAACACAGAAGCATATCAAAAGAGTAGCATCTTCTGTAACCTCCAGAAACCAGGTCAGGTTAGTTGGTCAGGATCTTTACTTTATAAACACTTACTGATACACTTACTTTGTGTGAATATTTTTTGAAGTTGCAGACACTACTCTTATGCAGGAATCAAACTGTCTTTCTTTTGACAGCTGGTCGTCTGAAGGTTATAGAAATTAGAGTTAGCTATTTTCAATAATTTGCTATAATAGAAATGTCCGTATCTGTGTAATTTCTTGCTTTGAATTGCAACAATATTTTGTACTAGAAAAAAAACAAATAAGAGCCTTCCAAAGGTAAGGAAAAAGTAATGAGTAAATAAATATTGGTCAGAGATTTGGAATACCTGAAACTATTAAATAATGACAACATTTTAAAAGTTAATTTGGTAAATTAGTGCAAAATTTAATAGTGGCAAAAGATTTTGCAAGAGTACAGTCTTCAGATAAATATTTTGAAGTTATACAGAAGTAATTGAACTTCCATAATTATTCCTGCCAATAAAAAAAAAAATACTTCAGTAGTTTCTAAATTCATTAAACAGAGGGCATCAGAATTTATTTATACTGTAAATGTTATTTCACAGTTCAATCAGTTATCTTGCTGTGTAATAAAAGACCCTGAAATTAAAATGACCCCTCTTTGCGAAGTGTAACTGTAGGATTCCTTTCGCTATGAGACTGCCTTGATTTGATCTTACTCTTACTGAAACGGATAATGATATCCAACTAATGCATCTGAAGTAGGTTTTTAAACTATCCAAGGCACTCTTCTGAAATTAATGGTTTCTACTTTTTGCCTCAATTACATCTTATGAGTCTCCAATTGCAGACAGTTTTCCTTTGCTTTCTCCTGTGATTTTCAGTATCCTTCTGGTGATTATCCTAAATCAGTCTGAAGCACATGCATCAGAGCAAATATATCGACAAAAAAAACAGACCCACCCAAATTTGAAAATGTCAGGAATATGATTACTGCTCTGTGCTGTGTGTAGTGGTTAAAGGACATCTCAATCTTCTAAAGCAGCTTGATTAAGAAAATCAACTTACAGCAGAACAGTTTAATGCCTGAAAAACATTCATTAAATATATGCAAAAAAAAAAAAAATGTTTTCAGTCTGACTGAACCGAAACAACCCAGTGTTATTAGCTGAAAACTAAATACCCACTTCCTAGCTATAGTTACTCATTGCCTCCTGACATTTCTTTTACGTGCATATTTCTTCTGCATGCATATAAAACACCATATCACATAAGTAATACTTAGGAATAGGTGTTTATTTCCAATTACAAATGCCTCATTGCATGGCCTCTTCTGTTTGAGTGACGTAACTAGTGTATTATACAGCCCATTTGTTTCAATAAACTGTAAATTAGTTGCTAGTTTCATTTTTGCTTTTTATGCTTTATAAAATTTGTGAAAAAAATGCTCTATTTCTTCTAATTTAAATTTTCTTCCATTTAAAAAAAATAAATTTAGAATTCTTTGCAATACTTAAGAGTGTAATTTCCTTAAATAACCAGTTTGCAAGTCCCAGCATGAGGGATCTCCTATGATGTTAAAGTGTAACACTGAAGGCAGTTTATTTTTTAGAATTATCTGCAATTCAAAATTAATGCCCTGATTCACTGTGATGCTACCATATTTTCTAACTCCCATTTAAAAATAAGTTTGAGCTAGTTATGATTGTAATTGCAATTCTTTTGTGTGGAGTGTTTTATGTTTCCAGCTCCTCAGTGAGCAGACAGAGCTCTTTGCTACACTGGAGTGTAGCAAATCTTATGGAGTGTAGAATCTTATTCTATCAGATTTCAGAAATGGCACTGAACCACACCATGTTTATGTTATGTTTATGTTATGTTTAGTAGGGTGTATTTACTGTACCCTTTAGTCTTCTCCCAATGTAGTCTATATTTATTTATTTATCTCTTTATTCATTTATTTTTAAACCTAAGCACTCTGAAAAATAAGTAGTAGAGGTTTGGACTTGTACTTGCAATATTATTTATACTATGGAACTCATGATCCTGGGTTATCTCGATTTCATTTTTTTCTTTACTATGTCAGTTGTGAATAATGGTAAAATTGAATATGGAATCTGAATGATTGCTCTGATAATAATTTTTTTTACTTAGTCTGGAAAAGAGGAGGCTCAGGGGCAACCTTACTACCCTCTACAACTATCTGAAAGGAGGCTGCAGTGAGGCAGGGGTCGATCTCTTCTCCAGAATAACTACTAAAAATAAGAGAAGACATGACATGAAGTTGCACCAGAGGAGATTCAGGTTAGATATTAGGAAAAAAATCTCAATTCATTGAAATGGGCTGCCCAGGGAAATGGTGGAGTCACCATGTCTAGCAGTGTTCAAGAAACGTGTAGATGAGGCCCTTAAGGACATGGTTTAACAGGTAAAGATGTTAAAGGGCTTATGGTTGGACTCGATCTTGAATGTCTTTTCCAACCATTATGTCTATGATTATGCTGTGGATTTGTGGAGATTAAAAAATAGCCTTTTTTTCATTATAACTTCTCCTGGATTCTAAAAAGCAGAAACGTCACAAGGATTTGCCAATAGTCTGTTTTTAATCTGTTTTATGGCTTAGATCAATCTTATTTTATTTAGCTGACAGCTGCCAAATATTCTCACTCGGATGTCAACTGCACTTGCTACTCAAGTCTCACTTGCAAATTTACTGATGGCCATCATATTCCAGCCTTCCTTTCTTAGATTCTCAGAACAGTCATGATTCTAGCCCACATCTTCAGATAGACTTGACTGAGTTAGAAGTTGAGGTTTTCTCTTTTGTCAATCCTGGTAACAGAGTTGGCCATTTGCTTGTGATTTTATGATTGACTCTTTTAGTGAGAACTGGTGGAAAAAAGTTATCAAATATTTTACCCCTTTCTCAGTGATCTCTCTATCAATAGTCCATCTCTGTTGAATATCAGATCATTATTTTCTTTATTTTTCTCTCACTGCTAGTGTATCTATATTTTTTTTTGCAAATCTTGATGTTTCTTTTTGTTAATTGTATACCATAAAGTGTGTTGACCTTTCTTATTTTGTCACTGTATATTCTCTTCGAACCTCTCTTCTCATATTTCTACTGATTCATCCAAGTTTAGGTTTGTCTTCTTGAAGTTCATTTTTTTCTTTAGTCGTTCCCCTCACTCCTCTTGTAAGAATGCAAATTCTCTTATTTCCTTGTCTGTCTCACCAGGTTACCTCCCACCTTCATATTCTCAGGTGTCTTGCACCTTTGGGTTAATATCTAATCCAGAGGAACCTGTCTTGGAATTCCCTTTTCCAGATCATTTTTAATGTAAAATTGCAGATTCATAGTATATATAATACTATAAAATCCTTTAAGAGTATATAATCTTATTAAAAAGCCGCTAGTAATTTCAAAGATATTGCTATACATCATGTCTTCTTCTATACTGCTTTTTCAAAATACTCTCTGGTAGTTAAGAGATGGCCTTTTCACCAGGCCTTGTGCTTTATGTGGTTGATTAGCTGCCTGCAAAAAGCTTCATCCACTTCATCATGTCAGTGCCTACGTTCTTTTATTTTTTTCATTTCTGTTATCATGACTTCTTCAAAGTATATTAATACATCTCAAGAGCGAGGTCGTGTTTTCCTACTAAGGATTCTCCTAATTAGGCATTTATTAACATTGAAAAGGACAGCAGTTAGCAGCCTTAGTAGCAGCCCTGGTGGTTATAACAGCTGTCAGATTTGTGCTGGATCATGAATCCTATTTCATGAAACTCTGACCAGTCTAAAAGTATTTAGATGCTGCCAGAAATGCTCTTTCAATGGTTTTGATACTTGCGAAAAAGTTATTTTCTCTGGCTAAATAGAACACTTTGTAGAGGTCTCGCTAGTAGATAAGCACTTCTTTCTGGTGCCTCTCAGGAACATACTTTAGTGCTGAAATCAGTAGACAGATTTGTGAAAATTCTCAATGCTGTGCTGCATTACAGCAGCTGTGAAAACGACTCGCTTTCCCCTCTGATGTGCATGGGAAGGTATTTCACTTTGAAATCAACTCCCCTGACTACTGCTGACCTCCTGATATCGCAATAGTGTTGCCTGTGGTGATACTGAGTATTTTTATTCTATATTCTAGTAACGGGTCTCAGCTCTTAGGTCCTACAGGAATGACATGATATTTCATTTCTTTTAGCTTTACTGCCAAGGTAACTGATTTCCACCAGTATTGCTCCTCTTTATCTGTCTCCTGGGAGGTAGGACAAAGCATGTCAAGAACCTATTTCACATGGGCCACCAGGCAGCCACGAGCTGCACTGTGCGCATCTAGACTCTTGTCTTCAGTAGCGGGTGTCTACACAGTCAAACAATTATACGTTGTTCCTGTCCCATTAACTAGTAGTTGGTTTTCAACATGATAGAAACTATTTTGCTTGCACTGTGTTTTACTGACAGTCCTCCGAGAAATGCCAAGTGGTGACTTTTATTACCAATGTATTCAACGAATGACTATGATGTCTGAACATGAGTGCAGTAGATCGCTGCGCAGTGATCTGAGGCAGGTTCCTAGCTGAGGTGGAAGCTGCAGAACACAGAATAGCATTTTCCTTCCCTGGAGCTATGCAGTCCTGCTCAAGACTGTGCTTTGACATTTGTCCTGTCTCTATAGATTAAGCAGTTTGGATTTTGCTGCAGTCTTACTAGGTGAGAAAAATCTGCTCTGTTTTCTCTTCTTTGCCTTCTCTTCTTTGCCTTCTTTGTCTTTGCCTTTACTGCCAGCTAGTAATGTGATAATAATTTATTTACAATGTATTTCCTCATATGCTTTGTATTTCTCAAAATATAAAAATGATTGAAAATGCACTTTAAATTACTGAATTTGAAGTACCACTAGAAAAATAAAGTGGTTTTGGTCTCTTAAAGTAATGAAGTAGCTCATTTAATGTAGTGAAGATCTTTAGTTAGATAATATTTTGTGGTAAATTCCATGGTCCCTCCCAAAAGTCAAAGAAATGTTTTTAATATGCAAAAACCTTTCCTACTACAGGTGTTAAAAAAAGTGAAAATGAAGACACTATCAATTCTATGATAAATAGTGTGCTTAAGTGTTCAATATCATAAATTAAAACCAAAAGTTTTACTAGTGAATAAAGGCTTCTTTTAGTCTGATTAATATTTCATTTTTAGAAGTGCATTAACAGAGTAGCCAGAGACACTATTATTGAATAGTTAAATTTACTCTGTTATATATAAAAATAAGTCTCTCTCTCTTTTTTTTTTTTTTTTCCTTTCAACCTTCCAATATATTCACTGCAGATGGATACTCTTTCATATACTACTGAGTTAAAAAAAATGTTGGGCTACATTCTGAAATTCTGAGAAGATAATTTAAAATTTTCTAGGTAATGCTCTTCAAAATTTCAAAGCCTACCAAAAAGCACGAGCATGTCAATGACTCCCAGTTCATACCTCACTCATTTCCTATTCTAAAGTTGTGATATGAGATTTCTGTAACATCATACCCTACTTTATGTTTTTAGTTTCTGCATTATCACTTGCTAAATATATTTTATATAAAGTTATTTCCTGTTTGAACAGTTATAGAAGGAACAGTCTTCAGATTCAAAGTGTGTGTGACATGGGAAAGGACTTTCATCCCTTTTTTTTTTTCAAGCAGATTGCTATTTCAGTTGAACCTGAGAGGCTTCATGAAGGTCTTCATTAGGTATAATAAGATTCTCTAAGCATCCCAGCTGTTCTTTCTCAGGTGAAGAGAAAAATGAACAGCTTTGATTTTCCTCTGTCCTTCCCCTCCTCAACCCTAAGTTATTTTTTACTGAATGAAACTATTGTCATTGACTTCCCCTTTTAGACCATTCTTTGTCTTTCATGTTGGACATGACTTTTACACCTTTCTCAACACAGTTTTTCCACAGCAGCATGTCAGATGCTGGTGGAGTACAAAAGTGAAGGAAAAACTAAAAATTTTCTAAATTGAGAAAAAGAAAGAATTATATTAGTAACATACACGACCTTTACAAAGGCAAGGAACTGAGGGAGATTTTCCTAAGGGAATGAGAAGCATTCAGAAATTCGTAAAAAATGATTTTTTTTTTCCTTTTGGAAGAACCTCTGTTCAGCCAGCAGTTATAGGAATGCATAAAGCTATAGATATATTTTTGAAATTATCTCTTTGCATGGGGATTTTGTGGTTAGTGGTGTTATTTTGTGTATATTGTATTTGGTGTATATTGTTTAGAGGATGACTATTAAGCAGATTCAAAGGTAATGAAAGCTGTGGTGCTTCAGTGCTGATTGCAAAATATATTTTATATAATTTGCAGACAAAATATATGCTAAAATGTTTTGAAAGCTTATTTCCTGTAATATTATTTGCTGCATTTGTTATTTTAAAACTATATGCAAAGCAGGAAGTGACTAGAAAGTAACTATTGTAATAGTAGAAACAGTCAAATTATTGCTGGCAAAGTATTTTTTCATGTTTCTGAGCTGTTTTTCAAGAGTTACATTCAGTGATTTATTATGAAACATTTTTAAAGATTATTTTTCCTTTTAAAGATTGTTTTCCCTTTTGGAAGTATATTTGTACACTTGCAAAGAAAAGACTATAGGAAATTAGAGTTGTACAGATACTTTCAGCAAAATTCTGTCTATTTGTCATAGATTTTATCAAAGTGCTTTTTTTTCTGTGGTATTTTGTTTTTTAAATTTTATTACCTAATAAAACAGATGCCTTTGACCATTCTCTTGACTGCTGATCTCTCTTTGCTTTTCCTGTTTTTTGTAAGTGTATTATTGGAGCTGAGATCAGTAAAATTAATTTAATTTAAATAAGTATTCTCAGTGATTTCAGAAAAGCTTTCAGCTCTGGAAAAGCTCCTTTAGTTCATTATATCTCAGGGGGAAAAATTAGGCTACTAAAATCACAAATTGCATTTGGAAATCTTTCATTTCTACTGCATTTCTAATCTTCTTTCTTCTCATCTACCACACTTGTTTTATTAGTGCATTTTTTCTCATTTCTAAAGCATTTCTAATCTCTAAATTATAGTGTTGTGTTTGGGATTTTGTCATTTAGTACGAATGCAAGTACTTACTATTCCTTTTATTCACTCTATATATTTAAAGTCTAAGAAAAGAAAAAAAAAAGGATATAAATGTTCTGAACTTCACTGTTTCTTTTGAATTTGCTACTTGTTCTTGGTCAGTGGAAGAAGAGTACCTTAGGCCTGCAGTAGTAATATACCTCTGTAAGAGAAGTGCAAAATTGTCCTCTTTGACTGGGAATCCCTAGAGAAAGAGACTGTCGGCAACCTTTCTTCCACTACCTCTTAGTGATTGAAAGTTTTGTATCTCTGGGACAACCCATATGAAATGTTCCTTATAAAAGTCTGAGGCTCAAGTGGTCTAATTAAAAAGAGGATTTATTAAGAGAACAGAATCAGTTCAAGATTAGAAGAAACGTTTTGCATAGCATCTCTAGTCTGACACTCTGCAGGGCTCATCCAGGTAGATCTCTATGGAGTTTAGTTATAGTGGAAAAAGAAAGAAAAAAAAGTCACATTTATAGAAAGATTTTTTTATAAATTTCTCTCTACTGTGACTTTCTTTCTAGGCAGTATATTTGCAGAAATCTTTCCTTTCCTTGCTCTCAGGAGCTTTCTATTTCTTTCTTATATTCCTCTCCCTTCCTTTGTAGCCTTTTCTTTTGTTAAAGATTCATCTTCAAATTGTTGCATCAAGTCACCATTCAGGTATGCCCATATTCCAAAGCCAGGTTGCCACATTCCTGGTAACAGCGCTTATCATGCTTTAGAAACTCATGTGCAAAGTAATTAAACAGTCTGTCAAATATAAGTCTGCATGTGGCCATGTCTGTTGTCTGGGCTGTCTGCAAAACCCACGTACATCAGCTAAGATCAGAATGGTCTTGGCCTGGGGGGAACATTTCAGTAGAGACAACACTGTTGATTAAAACCTTGCTGCTCAGTGATAGTATTTTTGATGACATTATTTACTACTGCAAATAGGACTTGTTTTCTGTGCCAACAGGATGTTACTGAAAATAACATCTCCATCAAGGTTATTGCAAATTTAAAGATTCTAGAGGTGGGTTAAAGACATCCAGATGGAGAGGGATGTCAGAGGAGCTTCTGATATTTTCTACTGTTATAAGATTTGAACCTCAGTGGCTTTGTGGAGAATATGGAGTGATGGTCCATTGGAAACCAGGGTAGGATTATGAACTGTCCCAGCCTCGAGTGCAGGGTATGAAGTGGGTTTTATTTATTTATTTTTTTTTTTTTTTTTCAAATTCATTTGACTTGGAGAAATCTTTCTGCCTGGCTTGGAGAGGTGTTTTTCAATCTGGTATCCACAGCATACATGGCAAAAGCAGTAATTCCTTGTCTTTAAACTGTTCCTTAAAAGAAGAAGGTAATTTTATTTATTGAATCACACGCCTCAGGGCATACTACACAAAGCAACAAACCTAATACAATATCTTGAAAAATAAATCAATTTTTAATAAAATTAAAAGAAAATGGGCATAAAGAAACAACACAGTGCAATAATTGTTTTATTCCTGAGATGAGTCATTTGTCATATGTAGAGCATCCTGAGTTTTTTTGCCCTCTAACACATAACACTGTTAAATATGCTTAGCATTTGCATGCAGCTTAGTTTAGTAGTTTCTCAAGTCACTTCAAGGGCATGGAATACATAAATAAAATACCATGGAACTCAAGTGAATAAATACTGCTGGGTCTGCCCTGACTCTGTGTACCATATCACCATATCCCTTGAGCTTGGTAGACAGAACTGAGGAGGCTGTAGCAAGTCTCAAGACAGTGCAAAGAAGCTGAATTTAGTGAAATTCCCCTTACTGCTTCTTTTCTCATATGTGAATATGTTAGGGACCACCAGTGTAACCATAGCCATCCAGCTGAATGAGTCCTAGCTTACAATTAAATGTTTCCTAGGCAGTACAGATAAAGTCCCTTCAAACTATTTTCTATTATTTTTTACCTGTGTTCTACTATATAGAAATCTATCTAAACATAGTTGACTGATACTAGACCTAAGCCTTTCTGAAAATGGGTGAACAGAAAAATAGGAATTCATGATATTGGAACTCTGATTGTTGTGGGAGTACTTTAAAAGCAAACAAAAATTATAGTTATTTCTCTTCTAATAAAGACTTTATAACAGCTTTTTATCTTTCTTTTGTTTGTTAGATATACAGTAGTTGTAATCACCTTAAAATTAAATGGAGATGCGCCAAAGCCTTATTTTACTGAGCTTCTTATTCTATGTCTTCAGGTACATTTTGTGTAAAAATTTCTTAGCAATTTATATGTAAATAAGTAAGTTTTCTGTAATTGCTGCTAGAATAGCCTTCTTTCAGCCCAGTAATCTAATCTAAGTTGCATACTTTTTTCGTCATTATCCACTCATAATGGCATTTGAGGGCAAACAGTTTGATCTATCTGTCAACATTACTTTTCTGTGTAATAATAGAAAAGAAACTTTGTTTTGAGGATTAAATGTAGCTATTCTTCAACAGCATGTAGTGCAATACATGGCGCAGCAACTGAGCAGGGAACAGAAAGTATCATTTGCTTTTAAATGCAAAGAAGAAAAGGGGTTTAAATTGTTTGATTCAAATGAAGCGAACGGGAGGAAAACGGGAGAAGAAACGGGAGGAAATAGGGATTTATTTGAGATAAGAGAACAAGGATAGTATATTGTACATTAGACAAATAATAGTTTGGGATATATTATTTTTATATTTAGCTCATGAAGGAATATCTTCCACCATAGAACCAATTCAAAAGTATTCAAAGTCAAAGGAGAATTTTCATCCACTTCATCATAGCCATTTCAAATGGGGAAGTCATATGTTACACCAAAGAAAATGTCTACATTTAATGGAAAAAAATGGTTACTTAAGGACTTCTCTCAAAAGAAAATGATCCAGATAACATTGATATTTAAATGAGTTTTGTTAGATCAATGCAAGTTTCTGTGTATACATATTTAACTTTGTTGCAAGTAATCTGTATCAAGTGAGTTTGACATGTTGCCAGTTTCTATGATTCATGAATAAATAACTTGATATGATCTTGTATATACAGTTGGGAGTTATGATTCAAGTAAATTATGTTCCTCTAGAAAGAGAGGTGGATTTAGAGGGCCTGAGGAGTAATTTTGCGAGAGAAAAGATCAGTGTAATAAGAAAGCAATTTCAGGACTCAGAACATAGAAGTAGTTTGGTTATGAAGACCCGTACTTCCAGATGGTGTCATGCAAAGAGGTGTTTTAATGAGTCGCTGGAAGTCATTTTATCAGCATGCTTAAGAACTCCATTTTCAAACTCCGAAAGGGTTTGGAACACGTCAGTGGCATAACAGAGACTGGTGGCTGGACTGAGACAGGAACTCAGACTAAATGCTTGTGAAGTCATCAGCAGTGAAGAGGGTAAGGTAAAGTATTCATAAACACTTTGTATTTGCTATAGTATGTTAGAAATGCTGTGTTGTAACTGAAAGCAGAGCTTATATTCGGTATGGTGGGAAAAGGAGAGCTGAGGTTTACTTAGAATATACTGAGAGTATTCACTGATGAAAAAGCATGGAGGACAGTGGATATTTTTTTGAGAGATGATTGACAGAATTTTGGTTGCAAGGAAGATCCATTTCAGTGGTATATGTGTGGGCTCATTCATATTTTTGTTTAAATCAGAATTGTGTTACATGGTTCCTATATGAATCTACACTATTGATGCACAATGTAGATTCATGAAGAGGGTAATTCAGAGCTTCTAAGCTAGATATGAAGAGTCTGACAGTGAGAAAGTATCCCTGAATTCTAGATGGAGGATATCAAAAAGTGATACAAAATGTCTCATTTTATGTTCATTGTCATTCATTCAGTTTTCATGAACTCTTCCATATTTTAGTGAACGTTCATGTAGTGTGGTCAGTGAGGAAGCGTGAAGTATTCATGAATATACATGCATATTTAATAATCACTCTCAGGGGAATCTTCTTATTCTGGTAATTGGTGTTTCTCATTCCAGCTCCTGTACTTGTGAAACAAATTGTGTCCGATCTGGCAGTCTGATAGGCTGTACAAAAGGTTGTTCTGGAGGCTGGATAGATGCTTGGCGTTTCAAAAACAGAAACATGAACAGTCTTCTCTGAATAGCGCGTGGCCAACATTTCATTAGACTTTTATCTGTAGGAGACATTTCTCTATTCTGTCATCAATCTGGTAACCACCTTCTGTTCTCTCTCCCACAGAAGCCTTCTTAGCTAGATCCTGTGGAGTAGCTGTTTTGTGCCAAACACCTGTACAATCTGGCCTAAAAGCAGTTTAATCAGTCGAAGCAGGCTTCTTCTAGGTCAAGAAGTGATTTTCCCATAGTAGAAAGCCAACCTGTTGCCCTGATGTTGAAGCCTACAAAGTGTTCTTTAGAGCTGTTTGGTACTGATTTTGAGTTTGAGTGCTCCTGTAATACAGAATAAATTAAAGCTGTCTGCAAGAGTGGGCAGATGAAGGGACACAAAGATAGTTTTGTGCATTTTAACCGCCTCACTTTGTCCCCTGCCCTGCCCAGGAGAAAGTGTGGAAATAGTTGAAGATCAGGGATCAGAGTTTACTAACAGATTGCCATGGTGGGGATGCTAGAAGAACCTATGGCATCTATAATGTCCAGGAAGCTTCATTATTAACAGCTGTTCACTTGGAAACTAGTTACCAATAAAAACTTGAAAACATTATTTTTCGCTGGGAATATTTATTTCAATATTACTTCACAGAAAATAGGAAGGATTGAAGGCAAGAATTTAAAAAATCTGCTTGCAATTCTAAAGCACTTGGAGCCATTTTCTATAATTAACTGTCCTCCAGTAAGGTGTAGACTCCAAAGGGCACCATGAAATTCTTGATTAAATTACAGAGACCTGGCAATGTGGCTACAAGTGCTGCTTTGGATAGAATGCTGCAAGAGCCTGGCTTTTGAACAAGGATCAGAAATATTTTGCTGTTCCTTCACGTTGTGGCCTAAAATGGCTAGAAAAATACAGTAAAAACACTAATAAAATGCTCCTGATGATTGGAAAGTTTAAGCTTGAATATGTACTAGAAAGAATAATATTGAAATATTCCATGTTTAATCATTTGTTTTAATGATTTTTTTTCTCTGTCAGCTCTGTGTTCATGAGAGAGACAGAGAGAGAAATGAGACTTTTTTTTGTTGGACGATGTGCTCATTTACTGGGACAAATCCTCTTTTCTCTGCAGAAGCACATATGGCACAAGGAAGCAAAATAAATCTGGTGCCTCTTTGTAGAACGGAACAGGATGTAGAAAGCTTATGTTAGAGTATGAGAGGGCTGCAGCCCTTCGCGTTGGAGACATATGCTTGAAGGGGCTCCATCTGCACCGCCGTGCAGGCGCGTTATCAGAGCTCTGCGACCACGCAGAGCCGGAGCCAAGGGCGGCTGCTGCTCTCGGAGGCTCCAGCCACCTCCCTGCTGGTGTTTGGAGGCCAAGTCCTGCCCCCCGCAAGGGCTCCTTTGTGAGACCTGCTGCCTTCAAACTGATCCTTGCTTTACTCTGCGGCTTAACAGATGAATCTGGTCCTCAGATATTTTCTTAAAAAGAGGGGAAAAAAAATGGAAAAAAGGAAAAGAATCTCTCCTCTTGGGCTGAGGCCCGGTGCCTCCCAGGAATACATTCTCATGGCTGAATTTTGAACCCTTTGAAGTAGAGGATTTTAATGGCAGCTCAGAGCAGAGCAGTTGGTTAGTGTGCTGTTGTCCTGTGTTATCTGAGCGGACTGGCATGCATAATGCACGGCTCTGAACCGGAGTGCCAGGTGAATAGGAAGCAGGAACATTTCTTATTCTCAAACTTCGACTTTAAGCCAAAGTACTTAGCATGATATTATTAGCACTTTATTGTAATATGGATTATTGGACTCAGGTAAATATTATTTACTGAGGTAAATAGAGTGATTCAAATTAAAAACTGCTAAGCTACATAAAATAACTGCCATTCACTGACTGTAATTGCCTTTGGTCAAGGAACTTTCGAGTTAGCTTGACTCAAATTCAGAGCACATAACTGTTGATTAAACATCATCTTTTAGTCACAGGGAGAAGGAGGTTTATGTCTCTTATTACCAGGCCATCCTGCTTTTATTTAATTTTATTTTCATTTTTCTGGCACATGTTGTGATTATAACACTTGAGCTCCTTTTGCAGTTGTGGCAGCAGAGCAGTTATAGGAAAAGGAGTTCAATCATATTTGTATGTAAACTGCAGAACTGACATGCTTTATTTTGACTATCTGCCTCCCTGCTGTTTTCCATTCATCAATAATGTACTTCTGTGCATTATCAGAACTGCCACAACTGAGGACGATATGGATTAACTTAATACTATGAGATTGCCCTTCCAGTGTGCTGAAATGAATGTTTTCCTTGCTGCCTTAAAATAAGTGTGTTTGGTCAAGGCTACAATGCAAGAAAGACCACTGAACTCTCTTTAGCAGCCTTTACTTCATGGAAATATTTTCTGTTTCTGCTTCCTAGTGAAATATTGCTACTCTCTGCCAAAATTTCTTAATGTGTCAGGACTCTGTCTTACAGCTGGTCAGCATGAGTCAGGACCACAGTTATCCTCATTCACTGATTTCCTATGGAATCTCAAAAGTCCCATAGTCACAATCTGTTCCACTTCGAGTGTGATGGGCTGCTTAATCTGGTCTTGAGCTGTGAAGGAAGGAGGCTGTCTCCAACCATGAGACACAGGTGCCCACTCTGGCCACATCCCTGTTCTGCTTCAATAATGGTGCTGTATCCTACTCTCCCCAGAAAGGAAACCTGTTCTGGAACATCAGGAGAACAGGTATTCAGGGAATACTGTGGGCTTTGTGGTCATGATCGGTCAGACTTGATACTAGGAGACATAGTGAGAATGCCAAACACGCTTGTGTTGCCGACTGGTATTGAGCCAGGGTCCAAATACTGAAGAAAAGAAATACGGATGTATGTATCTGTATCTATCTGTGCAGCATGGTCTGAGAAGGTTTCCCTCCTGATTTTAAGAGGGAAAAAAAAAAAAAGAGAGAGAGAGAGAGATCGAGAGAGAGAAATTTATCTGCTCAGAGTCTCCCCAATTCCTTTTATCAGCACTGTCTTCAATCCTGCATTGGAATACATACAGGTACTACTTAAGGCTAGAATGCATTTTCCCAGTGGTGTCTGTAAGTAAAAGTTAGTGTGTTCTTTTTCAGCATCCGCAATTTCAGCTCTAATATTTTTTTTTTATATTGTTCACAGGAAGAGTGTGTGTTTATGTTGGAGGTATATTGGGGATGTAATTAATTGCTGCTCAGTTTTCCTTTCATAGTCTTCCTACTAAAGACATTTTAGTTTCATCTGAGACTAAAAGCACAGAAAAGTCTTTGCAGTGTGTCTTGAACAGTTCCTAAAATATTGACAGAAGTTACAAATAAAGAATAACTTTGTGATATACAAATCAAATTGACTGTGGAAGTACTTTCATTTTTCCTAGGCAATACAGGAGTGACTGATTGGATACATGTCACTCAAATAGATAAAATTAGTTGAATAGGAGATAGCAAGAATTAGAAAATCTGTATCAGAGTGAACATTTTTTTTCCTTTAGAATAATACTGAACAAATAAAAATGGATCATTTAAAGATATCAGAATGATAAAATGAAAGTGATAGAAAACAAGTGATAGAAACAGCAGCTAAATCAATTAAAACAGTCAGTTATGAACTATGATGCTCTTATAAATTATTATTATGATTTTAAAACTGCATAACCTTGTTTGTCTGCTTCACTACTTTCTTGAGCTGGTCTTCATGAACCATCAGTTTGTCTCTTGGTTCATGTCTGCATCAAAGTCCTAGTTTTCTTTTTCACCTTTTTTTTTTTTTTTTTTTTTTTTCATATGAGACCCTAAAAGCATCTTTACACTGTGAGGACTGTATATCTTGTTTTGCAATGAAAATATTCACTTTAGACCTCTTCAAGCTTTAACAGAAGTTTAACCTAAACTCGCAAACTTCTGTTTTTATATAAAAAGATGGGAATTCACATGGGAATCACTGCACAAATCCTGAAATGCCTGTATTGCACAGGCAGATTTATAGCTGTAGTCATTATTTCTGTATGCATATATTTCTTAAGATTAGATGTAATACGACATATACACGTTTCTGGCCATTTTTAGTAATAGTGGGGTGTATCTGTAATCTCATTCTGTTTTGCACAGTGCGGCTGAAAATTTGCCCAAAGAGCAACTCAGAACCTAGCTTGTCCAGAAGGACCTTCCTGTGGTATGAGACCAGTCATAATTTCCCCCTTTCTCTCAGCAAAAAAAAAGTAAAAATGTATTAAGAGCTGACCGGAGAGTGGAGTGTTCTGGCTTTTCTTGCTAATTGGCCCACTTAGAAATCTCTGCTGGTTATGAAAGCAGATAGGTTGACTTCTGTTACATCAGAGGGCTAGTTGGAGTCATGACTTCCTGAATGTTTATAGAAAAAGGAAATGTGTTAAACAGACACTGATTTAAGCCTACTTAGGTGATAAGTCTCTCATGTAAAATAAAAAGTCCTGCAAGTCTTCTACAAGATATATATATAAATAGAAGAATAATTTTGGGGAAATGACTGAAGGAACCACCTCTGAGATGTGCTAATTTTACTTTAATAATTCAGGTTACTAAAATTATTGTCATGCTGTAATGAGGCTGTGGGGTAATGCCATATTTTATCCACATTTTCTGAAGCTTTGGGGAGAGTAGTTAAAACTGGGATGCATCGTGCTTAAAGATGTTTTCTATTGGGCTTTATTTAAAAATTAGAAACATTTAAATGGGTTTAAATGAGGTCATGTTATTCTTATCCTGCATATGCTTTCACATAGAAGTATATAAAGAATTATCCGAAGAAGAGAGCTTAGTGTTCCTCATTAGTGTTGTGAATATAATTAATAGAACTAAGCAAGTGAAATAAATTGACATTTCAATAACTGTCCAATGGACCATGGATTTACTAGTCTTTTGTTTGCAGCAATTTTGATCAAACTTGGATCTGACAAGCGTAAAAATAAATTAAATCTATAAGTGGAAACTGCTGTCCGTTACTTTATATTCCGATGGAAAGTAGTTTTGCAATAATTGTATTCACTTTTGTATGTTGCAGTTGCCTAGACTTTTAATTTGTTAAATAATTAATCCATTTGAAACGTACCACTCAAGTTGTGCATTTTTAAATATCAGTGCATGCCTTTATCTTTTTCATCAGGTGTAAATTTATTATTTGTAAAAGAATAATGACTTCACTGGAGGCTTTGTTTCTGTAGTCACAGGATCATTATATCACTGTGATAGGCAGTGCTAGACTGTGTATACCTCAGCCTCGATTAGTTGGGTTCATCCTTGAGGGCAATTTAGGATGTAATGGGGGAGGTGGCTGGAGCAGGGCTGCAGCTGGTAATGAAGCCACACTGACAGGTGTGGGCCTATCACTTGGTGACATTGATTAAAATAAACAATCTGTGTTGTGAGATTGATGTCTATATGTATTGCATTTGTTCAATTCCTGTCCATTTTCTTCATATTGAAGGCTGAAGTAGCAGATGATGAAATATAGAAGGTTCAGCATATTGAAAAGTAACCATCTTCAATATTCAGTCAAATTACAGTGAAGATAGTATCAGTAAAAAGAAACTGTTAAGACTGAAGTCATTTTTACTGAGAAATTACCTCTGCTAGGCTCCTAAAAAGAACGATTTTAAATAATTTAATTGATTTGCTTTAGGTAGGGCTATATCAATTATAAATATGTAATTGCCAAGAATCAAGAGAGGGCCATGACTTCTCTTTGGAAACTCCCAAAGAAGCTGTCACATACTTCTGAATGGCTTCTGGGAACAGGCAAAGTTCAGTAACAGAAGTCGTGGGTTAACAATCTGGTATTGCAATTTTTACTACTACATACTTTTTTTTTTAAAAATCGAAGTTCAAAATGTGGACCACAAGAGCACTACTGTAGCCACATACCATATGTTTTATTTTTCTTCACTTGATGTTAATTAACATAAAATAGAGGAGAAAGAAAACATGAAAAGTTTAAGAAAAATGATTACAGGGCTACATTACGTAAGTGTTTGCGCCAAAATAAATTACAGTCTAGTACCGCACTTGTACTAAATGTTCAGTTGTGTTTATGCTACTGGCAAGTGTTTATTCTCAGGTGGAGACTGATTTCACTAGTTAGGCAAGTAAAATTGCTCATCACCCTTGATAAAGGCTTTGCAGCTTCCCAAAGTGATTAGATACAGTAAGATTCTGCAGGTACCTCTGTGACTTGCAGTGTACCGGTCTATCGTATCTTAAATCCGCAGTGTCTAAAAATACCCGGGAAGTACACAGTGGTGACTCAGGAGTGACAGTCCTATCTAGTTCATTATTTGTATGTTTGCTACGTGAGATGCCAGCTGTATAAAACTTGCTTCTACTTCTTAGAATGGGGAATATTTCAGCTGATTTTCTCTTACTTCATCTGAGAATCCAGCAGATGAGCTACTGTTTGATGAGATAACTGGATATTCTTTTAAGTTCCTGTCTGAATAGAGCATTTAGGCGAGCTGAAACTGCGCTCATCAGATAACATAGTATCTGCATTTCCAAGGAAGTGACAAAAATGAATGTAATTTGGTTCTATCACAAAAGTGTGTTGATCAGTAATGTACCAGCGTTTCTAGGGCAATAGTACAAAGTTCTCTGTATATTTGGGAAAAGGCAACTAAAATAGACCTTTTGCTTCCTCAAACTGTGTTTCCTGCTGTTGTAGGCATCAACATCATATACTTAAATGTCTCAAGCTTAATCTTGTAAATAGCCTATTTTGTGCTTACGACTCCTATTTGGAGGCTCTTTTGGGAATTACAGCTTTTGTCTAATTTCAATCTAAGTTTGTTCATGATAACTTTAAGGCCACCAGTCTTGTGTCAACATTTTCCATCCTCACGTTAATTAAAGAGAGATATAAGTTTCTCTTACACTCCACTTTTACTGCCAACTATATACAGAGAGGATAGTATTCTGTCCTTACCTTGCCAGAGAAGTCAAACTGCATTGTGAAACAGAGTGTGACTTTTGGTCTCACAGTTGCATCTTCTCATCGTGTCTTCTGAATTGCTTCGGAATGGATGCCTGGATCAGCACATGGGGCAGCACAGATACAGCTTGGTGCTGTTCTCTGCCGCAAATGGGTTACATGTGTCTCTCTACCAGCTTCAACACAGTGATACCTTATGGTCAGCTTGATTGACAATTATGCCATGTTTTTTTCTTCTGCTGTTTTATGCTTTGGGGATATATGTTCATCTTGTATAGGTGTAAAGGTATGAATTTCAGTTCTTTGCAAAGTTTTGTAGGTGAAGACTGTGAACCGTGTGATTTATAAGCAGAAAGTTTGTGTAACTTTAAGTAAAGCACTATGCAAGCAACTTGAATGTTACTGATAAAATTTCAGAAAACAAGCAATATTTATAATTTGTATAATATTATTAAAGACAGCATTTTTAACAGCATGATCTTTTTATATTGAGAAATTTTCCATTGAAAAATCCTCAGAGACTTTTATAACATTTTTGCTTTCATTGAAAGTGCCCATTTAAGAAAAAACTAAGGAATAGAAATTATCATTTTGTGGTAGAATTTTATTTGTGTATGGATTAAAGTATTTTATGCCTTGCTGGATCTAGCCTACATCAAAAATACATATAGTCATCTGCGGAAAATGTCCTGAATACTCATCTATAGAAGTTAGAGACATGCTGACATAGTTAAAACTGTAACTGTCCAATTAAACCTAAATTCTTGGTCGGCTTTATGGCCAGGTTGGTTTAATAACAGGCATGTTTATAGAGAGATTTTCTTAATATACTATGCAAATGAAAGAATACATTTTAAAAATAAGAGCAATGAAGCATTGAGAGCATGAACAAAGGGGAGGACTTGTTCTTGATTTTTTTTTTTCTGGCATCTGTTGCATTCTGCACAAAGCACAGGATTTTTAATTTGTACTGAGAACCCTATCTGTATATAAAATAGATTTTCCTTAAGCCATTTTAGCTGTTTGCCCGACTATCTCTGGTAAAAGGTCTTTATCTTCCAGTGTTGGATGGTACTCTCTGAGGCTCTCAAGTCTCTGGAACAAGACACTGAAACTGCCTGACACAGGATGGTGTAACATTCATCTTCTTGCAGGTGCTTAGTTCAGTGATTTTCAACTCTTAAAAAATTTAAAAGTCTTTTAGAGTTTCTGATGGAAGTGTACATCCTAGAATAGCGCTTCTGGCCTCCTGAAAATAGGCTTGTGTTTCATTGTCACCTCTTGAAGACTCCTTAGAACCGGCTGCTGACACACACACCTCTCCCTCGCCCCATCTGTTGCCCCTCATGGATCCCTGCCCCAGTTAAGCCCTGGGGTTTAACTCTTATGTCCTCTTGAAAAGGACAATATTTAAAAAGTTGGATCTGCTATTTGTCAGATCAGAGGTTTGGCTGTGAGAAGGACCTGCTGCAGGGAGGATCCTACTCCTCTGGGGAATGACCTCATTTGCTGCTGTCTTCCTTCACCTCTGACCACCTTATCTGGCCCTACAAAAGATTCTCTCTCCTGACATGCATAGTTGTTTGGAGAGAGGGAAAATCTTTTTCTCCTTCCAGACACTCCAAAAAGAGTGAGTGTGCAGGGACCAGGACAACAACAACAAAAGCCCTTTTTTCGCCCTTGCTATCCAACTGCACATTTTTAATAGTATACTTCTGCTAAAATGAAACCAAATAGTTCCTGCATCTCTTGTGGGGACCTATAAAATGTAGAGTAGTGGCTTGTTTGATGCGATACAGCAGGGGCAGTCAGCAGAAGGAGGACTGACATGATCTAAGTGACAAATTAGAAGAATAATTTTTGTAGCAGCATTCTGAGTAGGTATGAGTGGAACAAGATTGCATTTGCTAAGGGCAGAGAAATTGATGTTGCAGCAAATGAGACATGAGATGCTGAATGTGCAGTTGGGAGTTTTCCATGCGTGGACTTGCAGAGATAATAGAAATAAAGAAGAGAAAAAAAATCCTTAAAGGAGGGAGAAGACTTCTGATAATGGGAGAAAACCAAACCTCCTCCTACTCTGAGGAAAGGAGGTGAGGTAGGGGACATACCTGGTATGAAGCCATGAGCTGGAACAAGCAAACCGGGCAGATCAAAAGGTCAGTCGGAGAACCAAGTGCTTGGAAAAGATCCAGTCTAATGAACTACTCTTCTGGGGAAGCTAAAACTTCGGAGAAGAATTAAAGGGGTTTGATGAGGAAATTACAATATGTGTAAAGGTTGGGAAGAAGATGATTCATTAATTTCCAAATAAATTTAACAAGAAGAATATGTAAATACAAGAATCTAAAACATTGGGGAACTAGTGTGATGCCTTGAATGTACGTTCATGACAGAAAGGGAGGAGTAATAAGAAAATTCATTGTTTCTTGTGCAGTTCTGGAAGACAGATAGAATAGAAGCATGAGTCGGTTAAAAGGGCTCAAGCAGAGCTTCACCATAGTTGTTTTCAGGAGAGAGACCTCTATAAGTAAAGGCCCTCTATAAGAAAGGGTTGCATGAAGCAGAATGATCCAGTTCTCTGAGGCAGAGAAGAATTTGGAAAGAGCAAGATATAAAGAAGTTTTGGCTAATTGTCAGCTAGTGTGAGTGGAGTTGCGATAGTGTACCTAAAGAGAGGCTGAGAAGACTGTGGAAGGAAGGGAGGCAGTTTTGGAGGAGTTGTAGCTGTTGTTGAAAGAGGATGGAAGATCTAGCTGTGCTCTGAAAGAAGATTGAAAGAAGGGAGCTCTGTGAGATGGTCTGGATGAGAAAAAAGTGATGTGAACTCTGGACATCTGAAGGCAATTTGTAGAAAAATAGGACAAGTGGGAAGAAGGAGAGTGTAAGGGAGAAAGTGAAGGCACAGCTGCAGTAAATGTGTGTGGTGAGTGCTATGAATGAGTGCTTATATCTTTTGTTGTTTACCCATAACACTCTAGATGTTTACGAGTTTACAGAAAGCAGTGATATTTCATTACAGAAATGTGATATTTCATCACATTTTCATACATGACTGAACATAATAGCATAAAGTATGAAAAGCAGGCAAGTTAAGAGCCATGCATTGATTGGTTTTAATTATGTCAACCTTTTCCACTGTTCTATGCAAACTCTTGAAATACATTAAATATCGCCTTTATTTTAAGTCCTGGAAAATATTTATTTTCTAAAGATTTATTTGCTAAAGATAATAGATATTATTTCAAAGCAGTTTGGACAAATTAAGGAGTTGAATCCTTTTGGATTAAGTTTCCACAAACAAATTATTAGATTGTTTCATTTTAAGCGAACCTAATTGTAATATTTCTGCAAGTATTCCATAGTTGCATTTCTAATAGCGTCTACCTTTTAAATATTCTTTTTCTATGCTCATTCAAGATAACTTTTCAAAAGTCTGCAAGAACCCTGCCCCTGAAAAAGTAATATATTTGTATGGCAAAATATTTATGAATGCTACCATATTACAATTTTCATCCTTTGCCTTTTAATATACACCTGAGAAGTATGTGGTAATCATGTGGAAAATAAGCTGGAAGATTCTCCCTCCTTGACTTTTTTTTAGCAATGCAAATAGAATAACTTAATTCAGACTAATAGGAATGTAAATATAATATGGCAAATTCCAGTGAGCTATATATATATATATAAAATTTATTTTTGCTTGTAAAGTGTTATAATCTGATATCTTGCCCATCTCAGCCAGAAGTTCACATGGACACTCAGACTAGTGTCATGGAAGAGATAGTTGATGTTAATATACCTCTTCATCCACATGAGAAGTCAGAAGAGAAGGTTTAGATGAGAAGGAATAAAATATAACTTCTATGTTAATAAATAGACTATAGACTCAGTGACATATGAAGCCAAAAAGGCTGAAGACAAGTGAAATGCAATCAACTCCATTTAATTAGTCATCAAAAAAATAACAAAATATATTTAATGTTGTAATCATCTCTAAATGACAACCTAAGTTATACTTAGCAAACATTAAATGAAAAAATATATAGTCATATTTGAGTACGTTTGGACAGACAAACGTACTGTGAAGGGTACAGTCTTAGTAGTTCTGTTAGAATCAATGGTTTGTAAACTATTTGATTTGCACTTCTGAGTATCTTGTGATTTGATGGTTCTATCTTATCAAATGTGTAT
The DNA here is from genome assembly GCA_034781795.1 of Crypturellus tataupa. Classification (NCBI taxonomy): domain Eukaryota; kingdom Metazoa; phylum Chordata; class Aves; order Tinamiformes; family Tinamidae; genus Crypturellus; species Crypturellus tataupa. The sequence goes on from JAWLRI010000319.1 coordinate 1,774,405, forward strand.
TGTTAAATGATAATTGTATTTCAGAATTGGGGTAGGTAGTTAATGGCAGTGTGAAATGGTGTGTTTTACTGCTTATCCTGGCACTTCATGTAATAAATAACACCGTAATAGACAATATGCAGGTATTGAATTAATGATGAAAATCACTAACTAAGCAGTGGTGAATAGAAGAAACAGTGATACATAGGGAGAGCACGCTGAAGAGTGCCGCACTGCTCCCCTCACGTGTGTGCTGAGTCTCAGTCCTCGTGGATTCTGCTGTGAGAAATGATTATGACACAACCTGTTCGGACGAAACAGGATTTTGTTGTTCCCTTGAATGTCACAACATTACAACGATAAATTGTCTATTTTCTAATTAAAATGCTGGTATTATAAACCAAATGCTTTCCAGAAACTTTTCACTACATATGGAACTTACTCCTACAAGCATTTATTGATAGAGCACTTAATGAGGTACCTTCCACAATATCTGCTTCCAATAACCACTCCCAACAAGGGCAGGAAAGTTCAAAACCGTGAGACATATTCTATGTATTAATCAGATTCTGCAAAAGGGATAGAATTTTAGCTTTGTTAATTTTGACAGATTCCTTTGATCCTTACCACCTTTATAACCTGTGTAATAGCTTCCCATGGCAAAACACGGCATTCACTGCCATGTTAATATTTTTTTTTCCGTGTTTGGCTAACCTTTTTAGATAGCTCCAACACTTGCAGAATATTATTAGGACTTTTAGACTTTTTATTCATCTTCATTTGCAAGAGAAAGAGAGAAAGATGCTAAGGAACTGAAGAAGAGTACCCTTCTGTGATACGTATGTCACAGAATGGTTGCATTTGGAAGGCGCCTGTAGGGACAGATGCCACTCAAGCAGAGTCACCCAGACCATGACCATATCCAGATGGCATTTGAATATCTCCAAGGGTGGAGACTTCACAACATTACCAGGCAACCTGTACTCATACTCCCAGAAGTTTTCCCTCGTGTTCACAGGGATCTTCCAGTGACTCAGTTTGTTCTCATTGCCTCTTGTCTTGTCACAAGGCACTACTGAAAAGAGTCTGGACTCATCCTCTTGACATCCTCCCCTCAGATATGTATGCACATTGATAAGATCCATCATCAGTCTTCTCTTTTCTAATCTGAAGAGTAATTTATTGTTAATTTCAATCATGTGGGAATGAAGCCTTGAATCATAACTAGCCTATTTTAATGTGGATGTTGGTGCAGTGTGTATATACTTACCTTTTATTTTTGTTTTTCCTTCATTTTCAGCATGTTAAATAGAAACCTTATACAGTCTGTGATGATGTCAGAGTCAACACCCTCAGATTAGGTTCTTTTAAATATTTCAGTTGTTAGGAGTGTTAAGCTTTAGTCTTGAATATACTTACTCAAAGGTATTTGACATTACATGCAATTTAGTGGAGTGATACAGCAATACACTGAAATCACTTAGCAAAAGATAGCAATTGGAATATACAGTTGACTCATCATGCAAATGTGATTTGTGCTACCAGTATCTATAATATGCTTACGGTCATAATGTTGAGTGTTCCCAATGCCCATGAAGGAATAGATGGGTCAAAAGCAGTTCAGGCCCCTGTCTGTCTTTTACAATTTGGTGTTGTTCAGTTTTATACCCTATGTTGGGCTGAGCCATGTATGCATATGCAGATCTGGATAATCCAGGGAGACATCACACTCTATGGATTGACTTGATTGACTCAGAAATATAGAGAGTTATATAAACATACTAAAGTAAAAAACAAAAATCATAGCTACAAAGGAATACAAGTGTAGATTTTCTGTATGCTAAAAACAATCTCTTGGATTTGGTGAGCTGTACACTGGTGCTGTTTCTTAGTTAGTATTTTTATTCATTACTTGCTACAATTCTTTAATACCTTTCACCAGAATAGTGCTAGATATAAAGCTAACAAATTTATTTTGGAGTAAAAATACCTTTTGAATTCTTTGTCTAAAAAGTTTTGAATTATAATAGCTTTGGTAAGAACAGAGTGCATTTTCTAGTAGATGTTTTTTGTTTCAAATCTAAAGAACTCCACATAAATATGTTGCAAGATTCTTTTTGGCTAGCTTTAGGAATTGTTGGTATTCCAACCCACCAATATGTGCAATTTTACCTGAAATTAAAGGTACTTTTAGACTTTTTGCATTCAGAGTTTTAGCACTTCAGCTCTGTAATGCACCTATTCTAAGGGACATTCAAAAGACAAATCTGAAGCTAAATTTCTGTTTTTCCCTGCCCGAATGTCGCTAAGAAAACATATTTGCCCTTTTTGAGTAAAATAGTGCATGTGATTTAATAAGTTCAGAATGAAAACACCTGCAAGATTTGAATTACGGACAGAGTAGATATTAGCAGAGCTAGCTGTTGTTTTCTTTGCTATTACATAGGTAATTACCTATTTAATTGACAAAGTATTTGCTGAAAACATTTTTGTTTTCCTTTGGGTTTTCACAAAGCTATTCCATTTTGCTCTTTTGAGTCACAGGGATCTCAACTGTGTTTTGAACTGTTTTGAAAATCTGTTTTTACACACCTCTTGGTGGATGTGTCTTGTAAATTGCAACTTGGTGGCCATTTAGGTTGCATACAATGTTTTACTTTGTATTAAATAATATTGCAGAGATTCTTGTCCATGAATGCAAAATAACCAATCATTTTTGGATAACAACAAGGTTAGGTTAAAGCTCAAGTAGTTACAAGTTGCTTATAATCATCTTTCACATTACATTTCCTTTCTGACCCAATGAATATTCACCAAGGGAATGATAATTTTAACAAAGTGATTTGTAGCTGGATGTTAGCCAAATTACTTTCACTCCAGGGACTGAATGCAAGTGACATACAAGGGCAACAGTAATATATTCACTAGGAAGTTGGCAATCTGAATAAATATAAAAAGTAGTAGTATGCCTGACTCTAGCCCTAATCATAAGTATCAGGATATAAGATTGCAATTTTGATGTATTTGGATGAACTTTTCATATGAACAAATGCTTGACAGATTTTGTTAAATCTGCCTATTGAAACTGACACATACTATGAGAATCTTGCCAAGACATTGAGAAATGCAGTTAGAAAAGAAAAGAGATAAATTATTTTCATTTAATATATTTGTTTTATTCAGATTTAGTTCTTAAAGGCATTGGTAGTGGCTGGTTGTCTTTAAGATGTTCTATTGTGGCATTTTATTGTATAACGATAAACCTTCTGTGATAGTGAAGGTGTAATTCTACCTTTTGCTAACTAGGAAGTCTTGGGTTTCAAATTCTCTTACATTCCTTTTCAGTTGCCAAAATTAATCAGGCATCATTTGCTTGTCTATAGACTGTTCACGTAGATTCCCAGGAGGTCTAAAATTCTTTTACCCTTTCCTTTAGAAAAGTAAGCCATCAATTAACTACCTTTATTTCCCTTCAAATCTGTTTTAGTCAAACTGTGTTTTGAAACTCACCTTTCCATTTCTCACTGGAAAGGAAAATATTCTAGGAAAAAGACAGACGAAAAAGAGACTGTATCTTACGCAATTAAATTCACTAGTTGGTTAATTTTTCCTGAAGCTAAAGATTGGGCTGCATTTGAAGACAATTGGTTATTGCTGACAATAGGTCAACAGTGATTTGAAGGCTTTCTTCTTCTAGCTCTAAGAATTTCAAATGACAATTACAGGGTTGGTCTTGGTCTAGCTAGTGGAAGTTTTTCTATCATTTTTTCTGTGGGTGCTCAACTGAATACTGTAACTTATACTGCACTAGCTTAATATATCCTGCAAAGAAGACCATATTGTTTTGATTTTCTGTTGAAGTGAGCAAATTTGACCTTGGCTTTTAGTCTTAACAGTAAACACCTTATGTGGAGCAGAACAGACAAAATTCACATGGGTAATAAGCCTGTGTAATTTCATAATGTTTGAGTTTTGTTTCTTAAAGAGCAGCTAATTCCTCAGAAATAAAGGTTACTGCAATTTTCCCATTTGCAGTTTTCTTTAATTAGAAGTTCTCTTTAATTAAAAAACAAATGACTTGTTCACTTTTCTTTGTATTATTGCCAATTAGATTTGTCCATGTATTTCGATAATCCCATATTATGTCTTTTCAAAATGCAAATTCAGTTTCAAATTAAAATATTTCCAATATTTCAAAGTTCTGGGTTTTGTGTGTGTCTATTTCTAGCTTTTTTGTTGTTGCTCTGCATTCTACCTAGCAGAATCCCATTGTACCTCAGAATGAGAAACAGGCTGATTTGTACAGAGGTTCACAACTAATAGCATCTTCAGAACATAGGAAAAATCAGACAGTTGCTTGTATATGTAAAATAGGAATTCTCTAAAGTGAAACTAAGGAAACAAAAATTACATGGCAAAATAAAATATTTTCATCAGAAGTGCTGTAATAAACCATAGTTTAAAAGGATGGTTTAGATTAACTGAAGCAAGGTTAGATAGTATGACTTCTTTGGAGAGTTCATTTCTCTCTCTTGCTTTAAATACCTTTGATTTGGTTCAGATTTTGGTTAAGAATTTTCATTTGCTTAAAATTCAGTCAAGTTGTTTATCAAAGATTCTACACAGAAATCGCATGCCTGATTACAATTATTTTTCTCTGAAGCTTTTGCTAAAATGTTTGATACCAAGCATAACCAAATAGTTCAGAATCTCAAAGAGGATGACACAGGAAATAACAGACAAAGTCTTCTGGAAGGAATCACAATGGAATAATTTTGTTAGGAGATTATATTCAACAGATAATAGTAACAGAATTAAAATAAGAAAGGCCAGAGACCATTTCCTACTGTTTTTATTTTAGAAAATATAAAGTATATGGGCCTATTCTATGCATATTAGCTTTCTGTTGATGCAGAGAAGATATAGGTCCAGCTAATGTTCTCTTTAATTCTTACCCACCTTAGGAGATGGTAAATACATGCTGATAAGAGATCTTGAGGGATTGTTTTCTACCTGAGGACTGTTTTCTTTCTCTATTCTCGTTTTTTCTTCTTTCCAGCATATCCCAACAGCAGGAAAGATGTCTTAGTACTCTGGCTTTATGTTTGCTTTGAGGGTCACACAGGAAATTTCCAGAAAGAAGCCTGGCAGGAGAGAAATGTTCAAGGGAAATGTGCAAGGGAAATGGGGCATGGGATAGAATTTATTCTTAAATACAAAGATCATTCCTCAACCCTTGTATTCTGTGGGCCAGTTCATGTGGTTCTATCTCTAGCTGGAACAGAGCTAGAATTACCAGCACATACTTGCATAGTTGAATCCATACTGAATAATTGTCCATAGTACATAAAAAATCACTACAATAAGTGAGATGATCTGTAAATAGTGGTGAACTATGCAGATTTCTGAAATACCCATTTAAATTGAGCTTAGTATTAGTGACCTTCATTTTTACTGTATAATGTTATTTCAAGTTTTTAATGTTGTAGTGATTTTGTTTCTTTAGGTGTTTAAGGATATTGCTTGATATTCTGTATTTTTCTGAAACTTGAAAATAGTAAATACCTTAATCTGATTTTTCAGCTGTCAAAAATCCAATATGCAGTTATATATGTAAACAGTGTATTTTAACAGTATGATTTTGTGTATAACATTTGTCAAATGTGATTATTTACTACTCTTACAGTATTTGACTTTTAACAAATATTATTCAGCTTATGAAAATCTATTTAGAACAGTCTTATTGACCTGAGTAGTCTGTTAAATCACTTATAGTCACACTGGCCATTTATTGTTACAAGAAGTTAAAGCATATCCTCACTCCTACAGTAAAGGGCAGAGAAGACTCTAAAGCCACATCTCTACCAAGTTATATAAAACAAAAAATGCCCTTTCTTATATGTACATAGAAAAAAGCAAACTGAAACAAACCATTTTAGAAGGGTAAAAGTAAGACTCTAAAGACTTCCTTGTATTAATTACAGAGAAGAAAAAAATGCATAACTACTTCCCAACTGTGGTCTGCAATCAGAGCCCTTTTAAGCTTTAATGAAGCAGAGTACTTGAAAATAGCAGGAATGTAGCTGCGTGAGCGAGTGAGTTGGTGATCTGAGACAGTGTTGTTAAGCTCTACACAAATGATGATGAAGAAAGAGGCACTGATGCAGGAGGCTATCAGGACCCATTCCTTCCCCTGCTGTTACCATAATTATTATGCCTCATGACAGCCAAATAGGAAACCACGCTTGGTGTAGAACAGAGTCTGTTTTTAGTAAAGTTGCTCAGTTTTAGCTTCCCTCACTAACGGAAGTAAACCAAACCTTGAATTTACTTAAACTGTTTTATCCAAGGGCTGTATTTGTCTGAGCGCAATAAGGCGATTACAAGCAATTGAGTTAAAGCAATTAAAATTTTACCATCTCTCTACTGAAGTTGTTGCTCTTATAATTAAAAGAGGAGAAAAGAAAAGAAAAGAAAAGAAAAGAAAAGAAAAGAAAAGAAAAGAAAAGAAAAGAAAAGAAAAGAAAAG
>JAWLRI010000319.1:1781012-1805355 GCA_034781795.1 Crypturellus tataupa
AGAAAAGAAAAGAAAAGAAAAGAAAAGAAAAGAAAAGAAAAGAAAAGAAAAGAAAAGAAAAGAAAAAAAGAAAAGAACTTAGTATTTGATTTCATATTGCAGTGGTCTGGTTTCATGAATCCGGTTAACCACTGGCTAGTAACCAAAGCTGCTATATTCTCCCTGTAGGTTGGTGACTTAAACTGTCCCAGTTGTAACTGTTCAGTTATAGCTGTCCATCATACCATAACTTGTATTGCAAAATAAAGTGCAAGATAAAACAATTTATTTCCTTCCTCCTGTCTCATAATTTATTGAATCTCAGTGTCTTGTCCTCTGACAAACTGTATTGTACACCTCTTAGCGAGTGGTTGCCCATCATCTAGCACAGGTGGCAAAATGTCAGCAACATCCTCTTTCCTGCTCATAGTTGTGATTTTCTTTCTTGCCCTGAACTTCTCCTTTTAGTTTTTAAAATAATCTTACCAGTTGGCAGAAGCAATTGTTTTACTCAAAACCCCGAAGCCTTCATTTATTTGCCATCCTCAAGGGATGTCTCTTTCTGCTACGTGGAGCAGAATCAAGAACATGCATGTGAATGAACCAGAGCTTTGTTAAGCTGGTTTAAACTCATCTACCTTTGGGAATTTGCATTTGTTTAATTAAGCTAATTAAAAATTTATTTTAGCTATATTGGAGCCGCTTTGTCACTGCCAATCAGGCATTTGTAGCGCTTCAGTGAGATATATATGAATTAATAGAAAGGCTTTGTGGGTTAGCAATGGGGTTAGAGGATGGCAATGCTGTCTCAAGAGCTGCAGCTGAAACTGTCCAGGAAAACAGGGAGCAGAGGAGATGCCCGGGCAAGTATGGCAGTGTCCTGGTTCTCCACACGCAGCCCTGGAGAGCTGGCATGGCTGCGGACATGGTTGGGGTGGCCCAGAGCCAACTGTAGTGGAGGGGCATCCGTGAGGGCACGCTGGGAAGCTGAATCAGCGGGCCAGGACCAGGCAGGTAGGCGGTGGGGCGTGGGGAATGCTGTGGTGCAGCCAGGGTAGGGTCAGGTACTTACCTGTAGCTCAGGCAGGGTCTTAAGGTCAAGGTTAAATGCAACTCTCAAGCAAAGCCAGAGGGGAGTGTCTTCAGGCAGCTCTTCCTAACGGAGCGTTTTCTTCCAGCAGTCTCATCCAATAGCACTGTGTCAGATCAGAGCTGGCTTGAGCATCGGGAGTCAGGAGCCCAGGTGAAAGGCAAGGAGAGTTCTTCGGGCTCTGATACAAACTCTGTGAGCAAAAGTATTTATGCCAAGCTCTTGGATTTTTTTTTAATCTTTTGTACTGACTCAGTCTCCTAAAAGCTTAGCAAAGGCTTAGTGTAGTGACTGCTCTCTGTCTTTTTAAACTCAGGATAAGCAAACAATATATAAACTAAGACCCCTTCTTTTTCTACAAATGCGCTTGCTTTATTCCTCCTCTCTTAGATGTATATCAAAACTAGAAGACTGATCTTTGCATCAGATTTTCAAGTTGTTAGTTGATTATGTTTGCTCTTGATGTCTTTTTCCTGATTGAGAACTGTCTGTATTTCTGCACTTCTCTGTCTTAGATATGTGATTATTTTATTTATTTGTTTATTTGTGTTTTTTTAGTAACTTGAGCTTGAATGACTTGAATATCTCTATAGTATTGTACACACAAAATAAAGCTGATGGCCAGGCCTGTTTTCCAGGTTCTTACAGTGCAGATAATCCCGACCTGACAACCTTGGTAAAATAACCAGCATTTCCGCACTCCTTTCACTACCTTCCATGACATGGAAGAAAGTGGTGGGAGAAGACAGTAAATCATTATGGTCTTGTCCTGCAAGAGAATACAAGGAAAAGAACAATAGGAACAGGAATTTCTCAACATTAAAAGAAGGAGAAGGAAAAAAATACTGTTTGTCATGGTATAGTACAGTATAACCTGAAGGCAAAGCATAAAAAAGCTCTGGAAAATTGGAGAAATAACAATGGAAAATGGGAGAAATAACAATTAATTATGCCATTCTTGTCTTTGTTGTTGAATATCTGTACTCATATACAGTGCTAGCTCTCAAATAAAAGGTGGGATAAATGCCTCAATTGTTAGGCTCATTTTTTTTCTTTTTACCTAGTGATTTGTGAATCTAGTCTGAGCTCGTGAAAGAGGGAGGTCTTAACCAATCAAATATTGAGGCACTAAGCTGTCTTAAATTTGGTATCCAATATCAGTGCTTATAAAATTTGGGTATAGAGCTATATTTTGACATGTGACCAAAAAAAAGACATTAAACACACAGTACATGGTAGTGTTTATATAGCTCATTTTGTTTCCCCAGTATGGAGTTTTTATTTTAGGGATCCTTGTATTGAAATGGAGAAGTACTTTTTAATTTCATTCTTACATTTTCTGCTCTACTACATAAATGACAAAATTGAGATTCAACAGTTATGGAGGAGACTGCATCTGTCTCATTAAGATACTTAGAGTCTAATTCTTTTTTCAGGAAGATTCGTGATACCTCACTGAACTGCTGCCAGCAATCTGAAACTCATTTATTACAAATTAACTTAGTACTAAAAATGTTAGTTTATATGTCTTTTTCTGTGTAGATAAGGTGAAGATCTTATCTTCAAAAGCAATCTTGTGATGTCTTGAATATTTTAAGGAAAAAAATGTTTACATATTATGGTTATAACCTGTTATTGTAGCTTACAAAATTGTTTTGTTAATGCTTAGCCTTTAGATATTGTAAAGCCTATCTTGAGTGAACTCTGTTGTATGTACTGTTAAATGTAATCTTTATGTTCTAGGTTTAGACTTTTATGAGACTAGGCTGGGATTGTCTGTAGGCAGGGAAATATTTTGTAATTTTAGAAGCATAGGCACAACTTCCCTGATATTTGAAGAGGCTGTTATCAGTGTCCTCATTTCATACTCTCACTGACACAAGCAAAATTAAACATTCCTTTATATATATATGTATACCTTTTAGCATTTTTTTCAGTTCTTCCAATTCATCTGTAGTTTAGGACTATAAATGTAAGCTGGTGGAGCAAAAGAGGGGAATGGATCTGGGTAAGATTAAGAGTATCTATATTGAAACCTTTTAAACCATTTGTTTGCATCATGTGCTTAAATGATCTGAAAAAAGCAGCAGTGTTTCCAGTATGTTCATAAATATAAAAAAGTGCAATATTATTTGTGTTCAAAAGTTAACACCAATTCCTGGCTATAAAATCAGGATATTAGTCTAGTAAAGTTAATCATCAAAACAGAGACTCAATGATGTGCCAAGAAATAACTATCCAATAAAGCAAAAGATTAGTTGCCCTTTGGAATTTTCTCAAGCACAGACAGCATTAAATTCTTCTGAAAGTGGTCAGACTGATGGTAGTATATGTATATATATCAAAGAAAAGGATCTTGCATTTTGCATCTATCTCTTAGTTGACTAGTGACTCATAGGACATAAATTTAAATATTTGTTATCCATTCTTTTATACTGTCACATATTCTTTTATACATATATAAAGAATTTGTCATGCTTACACACAGGCAATGGAAGTTGTCTTTTTTCCCATTTGGCCCTATCTTATGCTTCAGACTTGTTTTCAAGGGAATATGCAAAAGATTTCTGACAGTTTCAAATGTGAAAGTAAGATTCACATTCTAAGAATCAGAATGATTAATCAGTAAGAAAAACACAGAAGAAAGTTAACATTCATTCAATATTTCAAAGGAAGATAGGGTGACAACTTGTGTTTTGATCAAACACAAGTTATTATGCTAATATCAAATTGGATGAGTGAAAGGTTATGACCCAAAGTCTGAAGCCTACAGATACATTACCAGGCATAGTTGTTTCATGGTGGCTGTCCATTTTTTTCACTTTTAGGTCCCAATAAAGAAAAAGATAATTTTTACTGAAGTTAGACTAACTGGAATTGTCTCATATTTGGCTGACTAGTAGAAGTCATCAGGTTAATTACCACCTACCGGCTAACATATCTTGCCATTCTGTAGGGCTGTGCAGAGAAGCTTATGGTAATGGGGGCATTGCTCACCTCTGTATATGAACTCTGTCATGGATAGGAATTCATACTCAGATCCTTTTTCTCCCTTATGGGTTCTAACCTACAAAAAATAGTTAATAAGCTATGAATTTTCTCACAATTCTGCCAACAAAATGGGATGTGTATTTGCTTGATAGGGAAACATAGTCACTACCAACTGGGCTGTCACAGCTTAATATGACTTACATTTTTTATTTGTTCTCCATTTGCATTACAGGCAAGCAACAGAACTGAATTACTTGTTCTCATTACAGAAATCCAGTCCTAGCCTTGAATCTCTTTTACATTCTTGCCTTCAGATTCAGGATAGGTATGCAGGCTGTATATATATGTATATATATTTTGATAGAGCCCACACAAAAAAATCCTTGATGAAATGATGTTGCTACCTTTATAAAAGACAGGAGCTGAAAAAGAGCACAAATTAGCCACAGTAATCTCCAGGGTTTTTCAACCAGAAGTGATTTGGTTGCAGGCGGTCTAATACTTGCACAGTTAATGTAAACTGTAGAAGTTATTGTACTTTCCTCTCCTAATTGAAGACATTTAATGTACAGTATGGAAGTATTTTCAGTATTCCCTTGAAGTATAATTCCCCATACTTTCTTTATGAAAGGAAAATATAAAAGAGAAAGTTAAAAGAACACATGTATTATTCAAGATAGCAAATGTATTTCTGTGGACTAGCAGAAGCATGGAGGTAGCAGGTAGTGCTTGGAGGGGAGTGGTGAGACATCTGCCTGGGGTCCAGCTGTGCGCACCCTCCTCTCCATTCTCAGTGAGCTGAACCAGGGGTGCTTCCCATGCCCTCTATTCTGGGATTTAAGATTACCTAATCCTTGCAAAAGCAGTTTTGCAAAAGACTAAAGGATGAGCAGGGGTTTTTTTTTCTTTCTTTCTTTTTTTCTTTTCCTTCTCAGGAGCTGATAAACAGCCTGGGATTTAACAGAGCTCTAGTCTGCACCTATATGATGTATTTATGTCACGAACATGCCTTTCCTGCAGAGCGGTCCTTTTGTGTTGCTGGTTGTTTTGCTGCTACTGACTCATCTTGCCAGCTTGAACTCATCGCAACTTCGTTTAAAGCAGGAAGACGTCTTTTCTTTCAAATGTGACAAGTATTTTCTTTAAATAAAGTTTCGATTATGTTCCAATTATGCATTTTTAAAGATGACTACCCTCACTTACTGTCTGCATAGCAGACTTGAATAGGAGAGCTGAGTGCACAGATAGTTTTTGATCAAACTTTAAATATGAATGTTAGTAGTATTGTCACTTTGTGCTCTGAACATGCAGAGAGTTATGTTAAGTGCTAAGCGTTAGTATTGTTATTTCTCAGGTAAAAAGAGATACATAGGCTTATTCTCAAATGTCTGAATCATAAAATCCTTTAGGCAAAACTAGTAGATGTTCTTTTGTGCTCTTGCACAATTTCTCTCAGAGCACGAAGGTTTTGCGTGATCAAGACTCTAGCAGCCCCACTACTATACCATTTGCCAAGCATGTGGCCCGCTTGAGTTCAGAGGGACTGTGTTAGTAACCGTTCCTGTGGTGATGCATCATTTGGAGCAAAAGTTATCTGTAGATTTTGAACAAGAGGTAAGCAGTTAGTATCTCAAAACACTATGCCATACGGCTTCCATCTATTCTAGTATATATTTTATATACAACAACTACCTACTAGGAAAGGCTAGTATAGCATTACTGAGAGAATCCAAGTGAAAAGGCTAGATTGCTTTGAACCACTTTTAAGCCTGCGATGCAGCAGGCACCAAAGTCTAAAAGATCTGTGATTTTCCACAGTCTTTTCTCTTGATATTCATCTCCTCATAACCCCAGGAATTCACAGTGTTGTTCTTGCTTTCTTAAGTTAAGGGGGAAGAAAGTGCATCTTTCAGACTCTGCTGCATTAAGTTCCGTGTTTCACGCATCTTTTAGTTATGTACTTCTCATAAAAATATAAAGTCTTAATTTCTAGAATGCCGAAGGCAATGTTGCCAAGTCTGAATTAACTGAGTTAATCTTTCTGTGCTTCTTACTGATATTCTGTGTCAATAAATCCCCATGCATATAGTGTCAACACATTTCAAAATTTCTGTCAGTACTGTTCAAAGCATAAAGAATAATGTGAACCTTATACTCAAAAGATTCAATAGTATATTGAGTACAAACTCTAGAAAGTTCTGTTAATTCTGCAACATATTTTGCATTTCTTTTACAAGAATTTCATGCCGCTTATGCTGTAAACTTTTTCAACGACTAAAAGAAAAAAGAGTTGCTTTCCTCCATATTATTTTCTGACACAAGCCTGTATCATCCATCCTCATGTATATTTTTCTTGCCAGCCTTCTGACAGTTATGTATTTTCTGTGAGAAGGCATCTTTTTTTTTTCCTAAATATAAATATTCAGAAAGAAAAAAAACCTTTCCATAATAATAATAATTAAAAAAAGAAAAGATTTAACTAATCAAAAGAAACATAAGACTGGTGTAAACATTTTGTCATTTAGTAATATTATGGATAGTACCATGATCTGCCGTAGATTCATTCTGACAGGACAGAAAAATCACAAACTGATAGACATCTTATTTGAACTTTTCCTCATGGAAGGAGGGAAGCAGATGAAGAATCATCAATCTGTGCGAAAAGTGTCTGTAAAGCTTAATTCATCCTTTTCCTTCCTTTCATGCGTTTTTGCTGCCCATCTCTCCCTTTTATTGCAAATCCCTTAGCAGCCTATCATTTACTTGGAGAAAAAGGTGACAGGGACCTGCCAGCGGAGGCTGCTGCACAGAATTGGGTTTGACAGGCTGAATGGGGCTAGGTCTGGCTTTTTTGTTGCCTGAGACTGATAAATTCATTTTGGGTGGAATAACCAGGGCAGATTGTAGCTGGGGAAGGGAAGCTAAGTTGGGGAGCTGGGAAGCAAGTGTGCAGGCCAACTGCTAAGCCTACGTGTACGGTGGCGGGAGGAAAAGGAAGGTAAATTGGGCTTCAGATCTCACAAACAAACTTAGAAACTGCCTTGTGGCAAGGGAAAATCTTCTCTAAGGATATATATGTTACTCACTCATTCTGTTTACTGTTGTAGATGCTGTGGATTTCTTTCATTTTCCCTTTTTATTTTTCTAAAAGAAACATGTTTATCATCATGAGAGGAGGTGTTTTGCAGCTCTGGTCCTACAGATCTTATAAAAAAAATACAGGACGTTATTTTACTCTTTGCACTTATGAGATCTTTTACATCTGTTCAACTGATCCAAGACCCTTAAGAGAATATCCTCGCTTAGGACATGTGCAGTCCCTGCTCTGAACTCTGTGAAAGGATGCAAGAAATGGAGGATATAGTATCAATTAGTATCAAATACAGCACAATACCTGATGACCTCTGTTATAGAAGATTAACCTTTGACAAAGGGTATCATGGGGAAAAATTACATTTTCTACATTTCTCATTGGTCCTCTTTGCTGCAGCCTTGCAATCGGGTCTTAGTCCTACAAGTATTTCTGTGATAGTAGCAGATCCAGGGTTAATTTAGCCTGGTTTTATCTGCAGGGTGCACAGATACAGTTAATTGTGGGTATTTTTCCACAAACGCGGTCTAAGCTTGAATCTGAGCTTGTGAAGAAAAAGCAAATTAATTGCAAGAATATTTACATTCTGCCAGGTCTATTTGTCTTATTACTGTTCATTTTCTTAGCTTATACCAAAATCTTTGCAAATTGATGTTGATATAGAATATGTAGGTAGTTTTCAAATTGATTGTGTTGGGTCTTGATTTTTTTTATATTCTTTTACTGCAAAAACTATATTTTCAAATATTCTCAGCACCACTCTCTATTTCTGAAGTGTTACTGTATCATGTAATAGTGCACAAGCTCTGTGTGAATTTAATGGTATATAACATGGGAATAATTTATGTATCCTTTTTGTATGGGGAATAATTTATTTATCCTTTTTGCTTGTTTAGCCAGGCCTTGAGAAGAGATCTTTGGGATTATTTCCTATTTACGGTTGGTTTTATGTCCTTGAATAGAAAAATGAATTTATATCTTAATCATTTGGTTTTAATCTTTTTAAAGTTTAAAATAATTGATTTACAGTTTATATGTTATAGTAAATATAGGAATTATATTTATGTTATATACTCTAATATACTACATTTTTGCATACTGCAATACTTGCATACTTTTACAAAATTACTTGTAACAAAATCAAGACTTTTCTTGACCTTTGCAGACATCTTTAGTTTTTCTTTTTCTGTGACTAAAAGCTATTTATTTATTTATTTGGTATCTCAACAGAATGGTGCAATATAATGTAAGATTTCAAAGTTTTAAACAATTTTTTCCCAAGTACTGCTTGAAGTAGTAGTAATCACTTCATTTTGTTTCCAGGAATTTTGATGCCAATTTTAGCAGAAGAGATCACCTTGACCTAAAGTGTATTGTAACTATATTAAAAGTATACTTGAGATTGACATTGCTCTTCCCTTAGCCCACCATTAGGATGTTATTTGATTTCTTGCGTTAGTTTAAAAACGGTTCTACTACATATACTTATAAGATAGTTGAAATGATACATTTCTTCTTTTAACTTAAAAAGAATGATTACTTTTTATCTCCAATCATTTAAAAGAAAGGTGGATAGACTAAGCTGAAGTCTGGCTTCTTTCATAGTTCATGAGTGAGAGATTCTTGTCCAAAAGATGATTCATCTCACTTTAACTGTCTGTTATTTTCTGTGCACTGCCTGTGTAACAGATTTAGCTTCTCTGGAAGGCTTAGTTTCCCAGCCACGGTCGAGGTTAAGTGTGAGAAAGTATCAAGTTGCTCAGAAATATCAAGAATGAGATTTTCTCAGCAAGTGTTTGAAATATTTGACATTTAGAAAGATTTAAAAAGTGGTGTGTTATGAAGTTTAGGTGATTTCAAAGAGAGATGACCATTTAAGATTCTTCAGGATCACTTTTTTTTTTTCCTAAATATTGTGTTAAGCTGAGTCGCTAACCATAGTCTCCCAAGGATTTTATGTGAGACCCTAGGGTTTCTAGCATCTAAATCCCTTTTAAGGTAATATGTTATCTCCTAAGCAACTTGGGTATTTTCAAAATAGTATGCTACCAGTATTTTTTTCAATGATTGTGGTAGTGTGGTATAATCTGAAAATAAATCTGAAACCCTATCAGAAAGGGATGATGACTGAAAATTACTGCAGTGTGTAATTATCTTATATACAATTGATGTTATAGGACAGCTCCTGATTATTGGATCTCACGTGCTTTGATGGGCTGCTTTGACTTAGGTCTAGTCTCAGAACAAATGAAAATATAGAGGTTCATCTTTCAGCACATAGGACACTTTAGAAATAAGCATGGATTTTTTAAAATTAATGCTAATTAGATCCACCAATTCAATTGATTATTTCTACGTAGTCTCCAATATGACAACCTGAGAACTGTTTTCAGGCACTGGATTACATTGGCACTTCACTCTGTTGCCTGCTGCAACAGAAAAAAATCTCTGCTCTGTTTTTGCTATAGAGGAGGGTATTTGGGCAGCCATAGTGAAGATGAAGTTGGGTTTCTACCCTACAGCAATGCGTTCAACCCAAGTAATGGGTTAACAAAGCAGCTAATATTTTATTTGTTTTGTCTTAAACATAAAAACCCACATACTTTTATTTCTATATCAGCTTGCTAGATTGTGATAGCTTCCTCTTTTATAGACAAATATTTCTATGTAGTCTTTCAAAGGCAAAGGGTAAGGTGTAGAGTTTTTCAACCCTTTTGGAAAAGGTGGCGGTAAGGTCAAATGGCCAGTTAAAACAGCAAGTAATTAATTGAGTCTCTCTGTTAACAGGAGGAAGGTCAAGTGCACATAACTGTTGCGATTACACAGTCTGCATACTAAGCAGCTGAGCCATTTAACCTCAAAGTGATTAGATTGGAGGGTTGGGAACCAATTAAATGTGAATTTAATTCAAAATAGTAGCCTTACTTGTGGCTTACTATGGCATTTCCAAGTTTTCAGATTTAGTAGTCTAAATATTTGTAGTCTACTAATTAGTTTTATTTCAGTGAAATATTTTAATTAGTCTTTAATTTTCCTTTCGTTATGTTTTCTTTTATCTTTGATAAGCTTCATATAATTGGCTGAAATCTTGAAATGGTAACGCATCTTCTCATGGAGCTAAGTTTTTGTCTCTGACTTTTGTCTTGACTTTCTCATAATTCTGAAAGTTATTCACATGCACAATTTTCATTGGTGTCTCCAAAATATAGAAAGAATTGCTTAATTTTGTCATGTAGCAATTATTCATCTAGTTTCCAGCTGGGGATTCCACAGTTGTTCACTGATAAATATCCAAATTATTTGCAATAGCCTTTCAACATCCATGAAATGTCTCATCTAACAGTCTTATCTAACTGTGAGACTGCAGCTGCTGTGGATATACCAGGGAAACATAAATTACTCTGGAAGATTTTTATGCTTTTCCCTCCAACTTCTTACTCATCTGAGTGTAGGGGGTATCTGGTAAATATTGTCTGATACAAGGATATTCATTATAGACAGGTCAAAGAGAAGAAAAAGGAGGCTTTATTGTGGTAACCTACCTTTTTCTATTTTTTTTGAGAGACATTTTCCTGCTCTGTGTAAAATCTGTTGACTAAATCAGGTGGAGAGTAGCTAAGGCTTTTTATGGAGTGGGGGTCAGTGAAAATGGGAGCGAAGTAACATCCCAGAACTGCAGAGCTTGTGCGTTTTTTTTTTAACATGTTCTCATGATTCCCAGTTATGGCAAAGTATGTGACTCTTGGGCTGAGGCTTTATGCAGGTGATATATTCAGATTGTTATTTCTGTTTGGAAAGTGCTTAGAATTTCTCGTCAAGGTGCAGGGACGCATTGTTTTAGGAGCTGTGCAAACAGCTTAAAAATAGTAAAAATAAAATGCTACCTTTCCAACAAGGCTTGCTTGCAATCTACAATTACTGTGAAGTGCTAACTTCAGTAAACAATAAAGTCTTTTTGGTAGTGATAATTTTGTTTTTTAAGAGAGGTTTGTCTAAGAAGTGCTAATTTAATATGGAATTAAATAAAGACTGACAGGATGTTATTACAGGAATAAAGAATTATAGGATATAATACTTTTCCTAGTATTATTACTTATATCATTGTAACAATTTTTACTGGAGCTCCTGATTAAATTAAATAATATAGCCTTGTTGTTACAGCATGATAATTGTATGGTTACTATCCAACAGAGTGTGAAATGTAAGTAATAACCAAAACTGATGGGTTAACTGTTTCAGCAAGCTGTTTATTTGGAGAATGGTTTATATATTGCTTTTTACCTCCTGTCAGTGTGACCTCCCCATACTAAAAGGATTAGCTCTCTGCCTGAATATTTGAAGTAAATGGAATATTAACAAATACAAAAGAGATTTTGCACTAAGCCAACATAATAATAGCAGGTAAATGATACCAGGGTCTCATGTCTTTGTGCCAATACAAATACAAAAATGTTGGAAAGAACTTGAAATTTAGCCACAAAAATGCATCAGGAATCAGAAAACTTATCATTATGCTTAGCTGTGTTAAGAAGCTAAATGAGTTTTGCTGATGAATCAAAGAGAAAAATGAGAAGGCCAGTTGTGCCTCAGTACCTCTGCAGGAAGAAGTAAGATGCTATAGGTTCTTCTGCCTACAGGAGGGAAAAGACTGAAATCAAAACTGAAGTTGGATAAATTCAATTTTGAATGTGGAAGCAATTTCCTAATAGCAAGGATAATTAAACTTTGGAATAATGTGTGTGGATGTTGGACTCATCGTCACTCAGAATCTTTGAGATTCCAAAAACTCTTTGGAGTAGAATTAAGTGCTGTCCCAAAAGACAGCAAAAGTAGTTCATGGATTGTGAGGTTAAGATTATCAGTATGGCCTCTTCTAGCATCACAGCCTGTGTTCCAAGCAAAGTATATTGTTTTTTTAAAAAATATCAGCATCATGATTCCTCACATACTTTAATGAGTCTAAAAGTTCTACACAGTTAGACCAGGAACATGATTTATATTGGAAAGCAGCTCTGGTGGTCATCTAATCCCAGCACCCCTGCACAGCAGGGCCACCTCTGAAGTTACGTCAGGCTGCTCAAGGCCTTGTGCAGTCAATCCCTGGGCAGCTCTGAGATCCCCAATACCTGATTCAGTGCTTGACTTGCACTGTGAAGTTCCAGTATTCCAATTCGAATTTTGTTTGTTTCAGCGTGTGGTTGTTTCCTCTCTTCCTCGTGTTGTGCTCCTCCCAGCAAACCCTGTTTTTTTTTTTTTTTTTTTTTCCCTATTTTCCTCTAATTATACATTAAATAATTAAGAAAAGCAATTAAATTCCCTGTTGCCTCTTCTGTAGCCTCAACAAACCCCTCTCCTTTAGCCACTGCTAAGGGATATTATTCTGCTATTAGTCTTATTTGGGCAGCCATTCACTTTTTTTCAGTTTTCCAGTATCTTTCTTGTACTGGCTGGTCCAAACTGAGCATAGATACTCAGCACAGTTACTGGATCCATTTAATTCCTGAAACCTGATGAAATAATGAATAACCATTCCACATAATAGAATATGGTGACAGGAAGAACAACAAGGAAGGATAAGCTAAGCATGGACAGTTTTTTTTTTCTTCAGCTACTCTATTATCTACATTCACAATGTAGAAATTGTCTCGGAGCTTGTGCTGTTGTTTGAAAAATGTTACACTTACTGTGAGCTTCAGTTTCTGCTGAAATTAGAAGGAAAAGAAAAATACCCGAAAGATGTAAAAATAAAATTAAAAAAAGTAAGTGAAAATATAAACTCCGATTTTCCTCTGTATTAACAAGTATGTAATGAAGAAAAAAATATGGCCAGGGAAGGAATTTAAATGAGCTGATTAAAACTGATCGGTTTAGAAAATATTTGCATGTATTAAGTAAATTTGAATTCTTACATAACTTTTAGTATTCGGCATATTGGAACTATTTTATCACAACTATAGTTGTGGAAGTGATGAAAGAGCAGATATTGCTACATATTTCCCAGTGTTCATAGCTTTAGCATCCACTGATATGCTTGTAAAAAAAGAATCTCTTTCATCTTAGACCAAGAGTACAAAACCTTTTTTGAGGATCAGCATCTTTATCTAAGTGTGATGCAGCCAGGTAAAACCCCTACATATCTTTTTAAGTGAGGCCAGAAAATTAGAATGTGATAGCTTTACTGTCTCTCTTTTTCTTCTTCCTCCAAGCATGATTTAAAAGTAGAGCTATTAAAACTGCATTTTGTGAGTTTCCCAATTCTTCAGGTATATTAATGTAATTTATTTTGGACTCTAACTACATTTTAGGTACTGCTCTGACTAAACTCTGGATCCTCAAAAGGTTTAGGAAGATAAACAATTATTTTATCCTGCACATGTTCTGGAAATGTCCAGAAGTAGAAATTAACTGCACTGGAAATTTCAGATCAGAATGGGAAATTAAATGATTGCTGAGTAAAGGACTTTGTATCACAGCTTTCAACTGGGATGTCAGAAGCTCATTCAGTGTTATGGATATACATTGTTAATGGCAGATTCTGAGAAATATTTAAATAAAACCAGAGATAACAAGGTGCCTTCATTATTTCAGGAACACATTATTTCCATGTGTTACTGCTATAAAAAACACAAACTGTCCATACTTTCAGCTGCATCTATGTAAATGGCTAGCAAGTTAGAAAAATCTCAGTCTGAAATAAATGGAGAATAATCTGAAAGTAAACTTCTGGATGACAAATGGACACCTTTCTTTTATCCCACAGTAAAAAGTAAAGCCACACTTATACATAGTCACAGGAATATAAACACAACACAAACTCCAGGTATCTTTCAGTGCATTTTTACTGTACACCTTCTATTTGGCATATTCTATAAAAGTTAGTATCAAAGTTCAAATTTAAAATGTGAGCACAAAACACATATTGGTTGACTAGGACAATGGGTAGAAATAGACACATGTATGTCATCGGAATATCTAATTAAATCTATATGTTGAAAACTTACTGTGTGTTTTTTCATAATGTGTCCATAGTTTAAGGCCTTCTCTTCTTTGTCCCATACTTGCACCCTGAAATTCTGAATGCTAATTCAAGGAAAAACAAAGCATTCTTTCATGATGTAGCATTTATTTAGCTGGAGTGTAGTGTTATTCTAGTCTATTTTTTTTTCTTTTGCAAATAGCTATTGTGCTATATTTATTGAAAAATATAATATCTTTTGGTTCTTCTGCTCTGTGTCTAAGCATCAAACACCATGTTTGAAAGTTATCCAGGATCTGTGGGTTATTTTTTTTTATTATTTTTATTTTATTACAAAAAGACTGCATGCTCAACAGGGAATGGTATCACAGACCATTGGAGGATACATGTTAGTGTATCTCTTTGGAGGCTAGAAATGAATCAACCATCTTCCTTCGCCTATTCTGCTGGGATCTTAAAACATAGCCTAAAAAACACTCTTTCCAGAAAAGCTTATAGCAATTTCAATTCCAGGCTCTTAAGCATGAATTACTATTGGGACTCTTGAGGAGAATACAGTTAGACAAATCAAAGAAAGTCAGAAGTATAAAATAACACATGCAACGCTGGAAATATGAAAATTTAATGATTGATCAAATGTTAATTAGATTATGGAGCATTTATTTAAAGTTGTGCTAGGCAGTATCCATTAGGGTAAATAAATAATCCAAATGTTAGAGAGGGAAATGCTGAGGAGCAATATTATGAGTGAAGTACTCAGGTGGTCAATAAGGAAAAGTGAAAACCTTCAGAGAATTGCCACCCTTTTTATCTGAGAATAGCTTGCTAAACAGTGGATTTTCCTGCTGGCTGTATTATTCCTCCTGTTGTCTTTCCTGGTAAACATGTTTTGAAGTGCTGGTATCCCATGCTGTGCTTTGCAGAATGCAGTACTGAACATCGAAGAATGTATGTACATATACATACACAAGTATGTACATAAATATATGCACATGTGTAGGTATATGTGATGTGTGTGCTTATATATAGGTGTATACATACGATAATAACACGTAATTATAAATGAAAATATGAATGTATTATTTTTATCAGAGAAAATGTCAGGGAGATATAGAGATAATTACTAGAAAACATTGTCAGTGTTTACCTAAAAGAGAACAAGATGGTACTTTCACATTATTATGTAAAACACTATTATTATGTCCCTCCTCAAGAGACTATCTTCTTAAATAGAAACTTTCCAATTTTTGTGTATTTCAGCCTGTACTTTTCAAGAGGTGTCACTGATATCCCAGATGAAGGTGGGATTCATATGACCAACCTTCTTCTAGGAATTATTTCTCCATGAGGCTGTGCAGTGTGTCTTCAACTCTGAAACACATAATTTGTAATGATGAAATTGAACTCTTCAGAGCTGTTCTGCAGAAGAATACCTGTTAATTCTGAAACTGCATAGAGGGGCTGGAAGCCCCATGTACTCTCCGATTTTTCAGCTGTATCAGTTTGATAAACCAAGGGAGTCCTATGTCAGAATGCTGTGCAGCCTGGAGGCTGGAGTAATATATCTTGAGTAATATTTCAGGGATTATATATCATGCTGCTGGTGAATAAGGAACTCAAGACCACCCTAACCTCTGGGGTGATCTACCATCATTTCTGCTTAGCTGAACCCTATGGTTTCCTTTCCAAACAAGTGGACCCACATGAGAGTCTCTGATCCAAAGTTACTGATGTCCTGATGACACAGGCATTTGTTTTTCTTCTCACTGTAGTGGAATTACGTACTAGTTCTTAGTGAAAGTTTGGGTGTAGATGAAACCATACAGAAAAAGCCAAGTGTATAGGCTTAGGAAAAGCAGCTAGGATTGCTGTTAGAAGTTAATTAAAGGAATGTTATTTATTCTGAGTTGCTAAAGCTGCATCTAGAAAACCACATACAAAGTGACACCAAATGTTTCATTTCCTCTTTGTAAATTGTTTATCTTAAAACACTGAATCTGGATTTTCATGTCATGATTCATGCCTTTGTGAATGAGGATGGTTTTTCTGCATTGCTGCGTGTGAGCTTACAGTTTGGAACAAATTAGAAATTGTTGCTGAGGCAAAATCAAATGTTCCACTTAGAAAATGGTGTTTCAGAGAGGATATTGCTCTTTTGCTCTATTATTTGCAGCCAGCTAGGAGGTAGTTGGTAGGTGATGTTCAAAAAATTGTTTTGACAGATAAACTCCAGAATATTTATTGGTCCTGGGAGACAGAGTTCTGTGCTTTCCGTTTTTTATTATTATTATACAAATGCTATTCTGTTTAAATGCTTGAGTAAAACATTTAAAGGAAAATTAATTATTAATTATGAATTATGAAAGGTGCAATGAATTATCCTCAGACTTTATAATTGGAGGGACATACTACAACTTACCTGTTTTCCAGTTTTCTTCAGGGAAAAAGGAAAAGTGATTATGAGTGGAGCAGAATTCAATCTGCATTTAGAAAGTGGTTTTGTTTTCCAGAGATGTTTTTCCTAATGCATGTTAATAACTGCTCTTTGTGGATTAGTATTTTTAATGTGCTTGACCATTCCGGTATTTCATGATCGTTTTGCCATTGTTATTTACACTGTTGCCCCTAATTTGCACATCGTGATGGAGATGAGGAACTATTTTTACTGAGGAAAATGTGAACCTAACTTTTTAAAAGGCTTATTTTGAAAATGATTGAGGAAAGTACATGCCAATCACTCTGAGAAACATGGTGTCTGCATCTGGCTGTTAGGGTATAAGCGATTGCTATTAATCTATGTTAATGATATTTGTATCTTCTGAATTCTATCTTTGGGAGACAAAATACATTCTTTGTGTGACAGAAATAATTTCTTGGTTCTTCCACACAATGAAATGAGCATGTCTCAACATAGTCTCTGTGCAAGGAGAATAAATAATATATGTAATTTTGGAGAGATGCAAACCCAGGTAAAACAACCATTTCTTTTATTTGTAGTTGCTTTCCTACTGTTTTCAACACATACCATTTTTAAAGACTACTTGTTTGTTACTGTATGCAGATATCACTAGAAGAAGGAAGTTGCTACCTTCTAAAGAGAAGTACTGAACAATTGCCAGTTACATTGTGTCCCTGTCCCCCCCTTTTTGTGGTTTAAAGAGCTCTATTCCCAGATGCTGTAGGATTTCAAAACCAGGAATTGCCTGTAACTGATTTTTCTTTCTTTTCTTTTTTTTTTTCACTTCCATAATCAATGAAATCTCAGTCTTGCAATAACCTCCTTTCAAAATGGCATCGATATCTATTGCTTCAGAAACACTCTCTCCAACCTCCTGTTCATTATTGTAGCTCTTGAACAATACCTAATTGCCCGTTGAAAATATATTGCTTAAAGTGCCCTCATCTTTCCTTGCTTTTCAACTTGCTTCTCCTTCCCTTACAATTCCTTTGCCATTTTAATGATTGTAATCAAAATGTTAATGTAATGTTTATTTTAAATTATTCTGGCTGTAAAAAGATTCAGGAGTTATAATAACCATCTGTGAGAAATTTCTTGAAGTCTTTTTGACAAATAATGTGTTTTGCTTAAATATGCCATTACTGATGGAAAAGTCACCACTGTTAGAACAAATACTCATAACTTAGATCTTGAATGATGTTTATTCAAGGTCATTACAATTTTTGCAGAATGAAGGCAAATTAATGGAGAGGTCAGCAATTACATTACAGAATGTACATACTAACCAAGTGGAAATGCTTACACGGGGAATTTCAGAGAACCTTTGAAAGTAAAGGTGTTAAACCGGAACGGAGCTCTGAAACAGCAAACTTAAAATGTGTTTTCATTTAGTCCTTACAGTGCAACACATACATTATATATTATTCCCATTATTTCACATGAACTTCACATGAAAACATTACAATATGAGCCTAAATTTCAATATGGATTCTCCACTTTTCAGACTTAGCACTGTGCCTCAGCCCCATATTGTTCAAATGTTCCCAACTAACTTATTCTCTCCTCCAACTTTGAACTTGGATCTGAATAAAACACCAGGAAATTACCTCCTTAGGGAGATAATGATGACTCCATGATTTTAGTGGTGATGCATTTTTTGTGTAATTTTTTGTGTAATTTTTTTTCAGTTCAGTGCCCACATACAAAATCTCACTGTGTATGTAATGACAATATTGAAAAAAAATAGCATACTCTTAAGTGAGTTTTCTTAGATAACTAATTGCCCTACTAATGGTGTGGGGGAAGATTGTTATTGTGCCATGTCACTCTATTCCTGTTTATATAGCAGCTCTCAGTGTTTACCAGAATACTCAGGCCTTCTTATCTTCTGATTTCTCTGTTTACTACTAAAACATGACAGCATAGATGCTCATTGTTCTGGAACCCCATACCCATAAGTAACTGAACACATTTCTTCCAGGAGTACTGAATGATTTATGTGGTATGTGAATTTTCTGTATGTAAAATTTCTGAAAAATGTAAACACACCTCACTCTGACATTTTGTAATTCAAACTTTTAGTTCAAAATTATGCTGCTTCTTGATTTTTACTACTTTGAAATATTTTGAATAATCAGCACCAAAATAAAAACACATTTTCAAATGTTTTTGGAGTCATATTGAAAAGTATCATTTTATAATAACCTGAAACAATATTTCTTTTTAACTTTTGGAACTGAAAGTGAGCTGCAAATGACTTTGGATTAAAAACTTGCCAGGAGCACTGCATGAGTAAACTCATCTCTGCTTTGCTTCTTCAGGAAAATGTAACCTTTGTGTGCTACAAGCTGACCACAGTCCTACTCAAAAATACTGATCTATTGTGAGGATGGCATGGCCAATGCTTTCAGACACAAGCTCTGTAAGCTAAAGCTCTTGTAATTACATTTCTAATAGGTTGTACTTAGAGTCTAATATACAGAACCCAAGCATCAGCAGAAAATCAAAACCATTTGTTCCTTTACTGACTTTCCCATATACAAGCAGCAAATAAAATTCCATTTTTAAAGAACATGAAAACATTCTACCAAGTCTGCATGGGTAAATAATTAAAAGTCAAGAACAAAAAAAAAAAAAAAAAAAAAAAAAAAGAGAGAAATATCAGAAAAAAAAAGTCTATTGTGTATATGTTATTCTATAAAGACTGTGATAGGATAGCACACTGCTAATAGTCACATCTTTTAATAGGCATCCAAGAAGTTCAAGTATTTCGACTGTGCATACAGCTTCAGATTCTCTTCTAATATCATGTAATACATGATTAGAATATACTCAATAAAACTACTTACAGGAAACTAACTTGAATTGAAAGTATGATATCATATTAGGAAACTTTCAACTGAGTAAAAACTTTTACTCCTTTTTTTTTTTAAAACTCTCTGCAATTCCCTAGGAAAGGTTTACCTAAATTAAAGTGTAAGATAAGTATTCATGTGATAACATAGGGAGTTTTTTTTTCCCCTCATAGTCAGTGACATGAATGTTTAAACACAATATGTTGTTAAAGTTGAATGGAGAACTCAAGTTTAAACATATGAATCAATCTGTAAAGGTACCCTCTTGATCAGTAATGGGCCCCTCTAATTTTACTGGTGTCAAGTGTATTTATCCACAATAAAAGGATTGTTGATTACTGCAGGGTTTGTATGCAGGTCAGTGTTCAGCATCTGCTTTCCAGTGGTGGTTGTAATAAGAATGATTACAGTAGCTTCACTCCAGGGTGGAACATCATGATTGATGCTATATCAAGGAGAACATGGAATCTCCTAATGACTTTAATAGTGTCTATTTCTTTGTGGAATTTCTTTTCATTTTCTTAAAACAACGGGAACGTTACTGATTGTATAACCTTATCTCCTGTCTCAGGTCTCCTAGAAACCCTGAACAGAAGATCATTAAACGAGTGATTGCTCTTGAAGGAGACATTATCAAGTAAGTATTTTACGCCTTAGTCTCTGAGTCTTTATAGGAATAGTGCAGCTTTTCAGTGGATTTTAAATCAGTATCCTAGACAACGAGAACTTTCTAGTATTTTCTTTCTATCTGTTCTTAACCGGGATGTCAGCAATGTACTTGTCTCCTTTTTTAATGAGAGGAGAAATGGTACACAAAACTACTTACTCTCTCATGAAAGATACAAGGGTGAAAATAATGCTGGTTGCTTAGAATATCTCTGCTGCATACTGTGGCAGTTAATTGTAGGGCATTTTTTTAAATAAATCAAGATTATAGGACTGTGTTTCTTCAGTCAGAGAGTCTAGTTGCTGTTTCATACAGTGATTGGCAAATAAAAGGTTGATTTTTTGGGGGGGAAGGATTATTTGTTTCTTTTTTAAAAAAACTTTTTATTTTAGAGACAAAAAGTGATCATAGGTGACTGCCTTCACTCCAGTCTCTAGGATTCTGTAGGGAATATGGTGGAACTGATTTGGTGTAGATTATTCTGTCAGAAACATTTCTAGAAAGGGTAAACTCTAGAGTACTTAAACGCTTGGTATGCTGTCGCCTCACTATTTGGGAAGTTGCTTGGAAATGAATTGCTAGTAGATGTAAATCAGAAGTTTTCCTGGAAACGCTATCCTTTTGATGAAAATGATTTTTTTGGAATAGATTTTTTTTCCTAGATGGACATTGGATTTGGCATAGAGTTGGGAGTATAAGTCCCTAGTTTCTCACATTAGATATGGATATTTCGGGGAACCCTTAGGCATCATGCAGACTGAAACTCAGTGAATTTAAATAATAGTTCTTGCTCTGGTGTAGTATTTGGTGGCAAGGATTTAAGTGTGGTCTCAGTGAGCTCTGGTTATTATTGGCACTCATGGGCTATTAGTCAGTATGGAATATGCCTATGTCCTATTTTTTTTTCCTTTCCTCTTACAATCAGTATCACTTCTCTTTTAATAAGAAATTCCAAATAATCTCAGTGTGAGAAATAAAAATAAATTCTGGCATTGCTGTTGTAGCAAAAAACCAGAATCATTAAGGTTGGAAGGGACCTTTGGGAATCATCTAGTCCAAGCCCCCTGCACATGCAGGATCACCTTGAGCACATGGCACAGGACTGTGTCAAAGTGGGTTTTGAATATCTCCAGAGAAGAAGATGCCACAACCTCTCTTGACAAATCTAAAATAACAGGCAGTAAGAAAAAAACTCAACATCCAAAGACTAATAACTGCTATCTCTTTAGAGAAAAAAAATATAGAAATAGTGTGAGCTATTGAGTGAGGCCTTTTATAACCCTAATTCCTTAAGAAGTTGCCTCTTTTCTAGATATAGGAGATGCTGATACTGTAATTCTTTTAAGTGATGAATGGCATTTGTAATTCACTATTCCTTTCTGTAGCAATGTCAGGAAGAGATAGCAATACAAAGCCACTTCAGGTGTTACTTTTCATTGTTCTGTATTATTAACACATGTCAGATTTTTAATGGAGTTTTTTATAATAACACTAAAGATGTTTAATAACTTAAATTGCAACTGTAGGAAATTAATTATACTGTATGGTTAAGTGCCTGACGACTTTGAACATTTCATTAACTTCTGTGGGTCTTTTTGGTCAACTGGGAAAAGCTGTGGGTGCATATTAACTGTATGAGCATATGCAGAATACTGAAGAGCCTGTAGGTTGGTATATTTCTTGTAGGTAAAAATACTGTGTGATTGTCTCCAATTTGTCTCTGGTAGAACAGGTTAAGTTGGTTTATTGTTAGCGATAGAAATGTGGAAATGTGAATAACTCAGATGTTCCTTATTTTTTTCTCTTTGACAAAATGAAAATTGTCCCGCAGTTTTTGCTTTGTCTATAGAACTTGGTTTATTAATTAAAGAACATATTATAGAACTGTTGAGTTTTTATTGTATATTTTCTCTTAGTGGTGTATGTGTACAGCATGTGAGCAATACTTGCTACTTTTCATAGCATTAGAATAAAGCAAAACTTGGATAATTAAGTGGTAGAATTGGCATTTTTTCTAAACTATAAATTATTTTATCCTTATATATTTCTAAACATTTTCTAAACATTGAAGTATTCCTTATCAGCATAAAGCATAATATTAAGGGTGAAACTGGAAGTCATATGGGATATTTAAAAAAGTATATTCAAAAGAGTGGGTTCTTCCCTACTATTTGGATCTTCCATGGCATGGGTGGGATGTGATGCAGAACTGATATGTGCTGATCTTAGAGAAACATTGAAACAACCTCACTCCTAATATCAAATCTTTAAAGTAGACGATGTGCTCTATATGCCTGTATTCTATAAATACACCTCTTTAAGCCCCTTTTCTGCTCCACTGATCAGTTAGAATTGCAGCTTGCTGACAGACATCTGGTGTCACTGCAGACGTGATTGCTGTCTCTTTTCTCTCACTGCAAGAATGGAGCTGAAATGTTTGAGTTAGTGGCAGGCGTGGGGGTAAGGGTCCTCTGCCTCTGACAGACCTTATTCATCACGAGAAATGAAAATGTACCAATACATTTACCATAACTGTGCATGTGCATTGTGCAAGCGCCCATGCTGGAAACTCGGTTGCAGAGCTAAAAGTCAGTGGGAATCATCAGTTGGATCTGGTTGGCTTATGGAATAACTTGTGGGGATAATAACTTTGCCAAGAGCTGGTTGTGTAGAGAGCTGTGTGGAACGTTTTATCTGGAAGGTCAGTGAAATGGGCAGTCTGGCAAGTACAAGTAGAGCAAACTTCTGCTGCTGTGAAAAGAGCTTTTCAAATAGTTGTGAATTGGAAGGTATTTTCATGTAGTAGTCCAATAGAGGATGGTAGACACTGGGGTCTGTAGGTCTATGCTTTCATAGATGAACAAATTGTATTCAGCCTGTTTGATGCATCAATAGGAAAAATTGAATGCTGTGTTTTCGCATGTTATTGAGTAAAATGAATCAGTAAGCATTTTACTACTTGTAAAGTGCCTAATTTCAAAAATAATAATAACTAAATAATTTAAGTTATAATGAGATATCCAATGGGTCCATTCTGACCCTCTTCTGACCCTTCATTTTATAATTTTTCTTGTAGAGATAAATGAGGGAGCGCATAATACATCACATTCTGAAATATGCTTTTAGAGACTGAAAAATACTATAAACTCAATGAATAAAAAAAAGTCTGGCATTTCAGTTCTCAGATCTTGATTCTATTATAATTGCAGATCCAGTAGAGTGAGTAAGAGTATGCAGGGAGGAAATCAGAAAGGCAAAAACTCGAATGGAATTTAATCTGGCCACTGCTGTAAAAAAATACATTAACAAGAAGAAGAGGGCCAAGGAGAATTTCCATCCTTTATTGGATACCATGGGGAATATTGTCACCAAGCATGAGGATAAGGGTGAGGTACTTAATGGCTTCTTTAACACTCAGATCAATTATCCTCAAGGTACCTAGCCCTCAGAGCTGGAAGACACCTATGGAGTGCAGAATAACCTCCCCATAGTCCAGTCAGTGTCCTGTTAATCCACTTGGACACCCACAGGTCTACAGGAACAGATGGGATCCACCCGAGCAGTGCCAGCTCTCTTGGCCTCCTCGTTGGTGTCACCGAGTCCTCCCCAAAAGGCCTGGTGTCCGCACGCAGAGCTAGGAGCTCCCATGTCATTGGCAACGGTGGTCGCCTGAGCCCTGCTGCTCCGTGCAAGCCGTCCGGAGGAAGGAGTCGTTGGCCCTCTGTACCCGAGCTGGGCTGTCGCCATCCTGCCTCAAGGACATGGTGCGTGTCCTCTCGTGCAGCCGCAGGGACCACCATGGTCATGCAGGGGCATGGAGGGGCTGCTGTGGTGGCGCGTGTGTGATCGCCGTCACCTGTGCTGCCTCCTCAACAGCAGCCACGCCGGCAGTCTTCCTTGGGACTGGGGCGTCCCAGAGCCCTGGTGCTGGTGGCCTTCAATGTGGTGCTCCTGCACCGTGCCTGCCAAGTGGCAGAGGATCCTATCAAATGGCCGCCTGCAAAGTGGGCACCCTGCCTTGGTGACCGACCACTGCCGGATGCAATCAAGGCAGAACTGGTGTGGGCAGGCAGGCAGGTGGACAGGAGGTGTCGCCGTGCCCAGGCACATGGGGCACATCTCCTCTCCGGAGGCTCCATTGCCCCAGGCACCCGGCTCACAGCGGCTCCTGGGGAAAAGCCACTGTGTTCCGGGGTGTTTACTGCTGCCGAGGCCGAGCCCTGCCAGGGGAAGGGG
>JAWLRI010000319.1:1812287-1864333 GCA_034781795.1 Crypturellus tataupa
ATGTTGTTGGGTTCATTTCCATCTTATTTTTTTTACTTCCAGAAGATAAAAAAAAAAAAAAAAAAAAAATGGAAAAAAAAAAAGAATAAAAAAAGAAAGAAGAGGTTATTTACAGAAGGTATATCAACAATCTGACAGGCAGTGAACTTGATACATGGTTAGCTGGCATGATTTTTTATTCTTCTTCTTCTTCTTTCCCAACGTTGCTTTGTGGGGTTATCGTTAGACAAAAAAAAAAAAAAAAAAAGTCTACACAGCATATTGCACAGGATGGATGACCAAAAATAACAAAAAAAAAGTTAAACCCTTAACGGAACCACCTCATTAGGCAGACGTCCTAGTGCCTGTCATGTTATATTAACATACATAAACACACAATCTTCTTTTTGCTTATTATAATACAGACTTAAATGTACAAAGATGTTTTCACTTTCTTCATCTTAAACACAACAGCTATAAACCTGAATACATATGCTATCATCATGCCATAAGAGACTAAAACAATTATATTTAGCGACAAGTAGAAAGGATTAAATAGTCAAATACAAGAATGAAAAACGCAGTACATAGTGTCGCGAACTCAAACCGGCATTTAGATAGATCCAGTGGTTTAAACGGCACGTTTTTTTTTTTTTTCTTTTTCTATATTTTTTTTTTTTTTTTTTTTTTTTCAGACTGAAGGAAAACATGCTGAAACAGAAATATCCACTCTGAATAATGCAAGTAAACCATATCATTTATTATATCATTTTACTCCATTGCCAAGCTCCTGTTTCCATCTTATTTGAATAGGATGCTTTTAGGATGCCAGTGACATGGTTGAAGAATCATATCCATTGACAAATAATGGCTAGGAAAAGATTTATATTTGATTTCATACACTCTATTTTTTTCCACTGAGTGAAGTAACAGATAAAAAATTATACACAGAATCAAAGTACACCTAAATAAACTACTGATACTTTATCCAGCCATCTAGCTTTTTTGTTGTTGTTGTTTGGAAAAGTTTTCCAGGTGTTTGTTTCTTTTCCTTATTAGATTTGCACCTTTACAAAATTCTTTAGTTACAGTACATATTTTATAGCATGCTTTGCCAGTCATAAGCAATAATTGCCTGTGTTTTAATTTACAAATTTTGAAATTCTTGTGTCTGCCATTATGTAAAGCTTGCAAATATATGTTGACAGAACTATTAATTGTACATTGTTCATTTTAAAAGATTGCCACCAGTTTTGTATTGCAAAGTGAGCTTGCAATGAGGGGCTGAATAGTTCACAGTAGCAGAACTGATAAGGTTTTGAAATAGATCACCCTACTGGTTATGAGATTCAAATGAGAATAGGAGGGAAAATGACTATTATCTTTTTTTTGCTATTATAGAACTGACTATTGTTGACATTCGGCTTGTGGGAAGTAAATTGTGTGATGAGAATGTAGTATTTGAGTGTGACTCATTAGGTGGAGTCTTCAGCACCTGTGTACGAGGGAACCAAAATATTTTCTCCTTTAGTGCAGTCACTTGGCACTGATTGCACAAATAGTTTCTATTCACTGACCATCATGCCCCAAGCTTCTTAATATGCGGACAAAAATATATTATGATAAACAGCATGTCATGTATTAGTCTAACTTCAGATATATCAGGGTAGCCAAAGTAGCACTGCGAGTGAATAGGTTTCCATTTTGTATATATAGCAAAAATAATTTCCTGTTTAATCATTTATTATAGCATGAAGGGGAGCAAGTGACATATGCTGAAAAGGATTGTGATATGATACACTATAACCGAAACCCAAAGCGTCGCTCTATACTAGTAGAGGTAGAAGTCTAATAAAGTGATGGACCTCTAAAAGAGACGAATAGAATAATGGATGAGGAAATCAATGAACAGATTAGAAATAGGCATGAACCTAAAAAAAGAAAGGTGACCTGTAATGGATTTCAGGGGATCGACTTGGTGGCTGACTAAATTAATCACAGTTCCACTGCTAGGGCAACTTTCTGTGCAAAAATAAAACTGACTGGAATGTGTAATTAAAAATAGCATATCCTGTGTTTGTTCTGGAGTATTATGGAGCACATCTTGTCATATTTCCAATGTAATATACGTAGGTATGATGAGGTTTAAAAGGTGGATTTAGATTTCCGGTAATAAAAGTCATTCTGCTGTTTCTAAAGCTTATGCAGTAGTTAAAACTTTAATTAAACAGGTTTTCAAGAATGGGGAATAGAGACTAAGTTCATAAACCAGACAGATATGCTTTGTAAATGAAGAAGAAAGCTAATTAAGTCAAGCATAGCAGCATAATATTAATTTTTAAAAACACTTCAAGCGTATTTGTAGTAAATCTTGCCCCAGCTATTGCATATTTCCTAATGAGTTATTCTGAAGTTTAAGTTCAAAATCTAGACTGCCAATGTTCCATAAGCAGGTAAAGAAAGAAATAAAAAGGTATAACTTTAGGCATTATGATAATATTTATTTTAGAGCAATTAACTCTTTGAGCCTTATTTATGAAAAGGAAAGGGCAAAATTGATGTATGGAAATGTTGAGCACCAGAATATTCTTCATGGCTGTACACTGGATTCAGCTAATGTTAATTTTAGTTTCCTTGCAAAGTGCCAGAGGTTAATATGGAGTGCTTGCTTGGCTCTATCAAGAACTATCCCATGTGACATTGAATAGGGCTCTGTTCTATTATGTGTGTGGAAGGTAATTAAGGGGATTCGTGAAGCGCTACAGTACCTTCTGTATGAAGACAAATCCAACTTGATGATTTTACGTTGTCAGATATAGACAGTTGATAGCACTTTCTAATATTTGACTGCACCTGAAGATTGGCAGGAAATAATTTGGGGAGGTTGACAGAGTAATCCTGTAAGTATTAAATGACCAATGTTTTAAGGTGCACCTGTAGTACCAGTTTTCAGATAGTTCCTTGCACATATTTATTTTGCCTCTATTTGAGTATGTTACAGTAGCTGAGGAGCTAAGTTCTGCATATGATTCTATATACTGCATGTATAACTTTTTTATGCTAAAGAGAACTTACATCATGTAGTTGCGCATGTTTATATTTGTTTTTTGAGTATAAGTATTCAGAAGAAAGTTAAAATTCTTTAAAATCATTTGCACTTTTGTGTTCCTTTAAACTATTTAATTAATATTTAAATAATGACTTCCTAATACTATCTACAGAGTAGCATTTACTCTATTTACTCATATGTTATAAAGTTTTAAAGTTAAAGCTACAAAGTGCAGTGTGAGAAGGGATGGAGGGTGGGTAATGATGGCTTAAATATCAGTGGTAATGGCTTCCCGCAAGAAATTGGACATCTGAGATGTAGCAATATTTTCGAATTTGCTGGTGCAAGGACACGAGGACAAGAGCATCTGTGTGTGGAGCATAAAAGTACTGCCACAGCAGCCTCAGGGTACTGAGGTAAAAGTGCCTCGGCTACAAAATCAAACAGACAGCAGTATTAACAGCGAAAGGTTATAGAGCTGCAAATTGGAAGACCCCTAATGTTACAAGCCTTAAAGCACCATGTAACATCTGCACCTTTCATTTCTCTCTGGGCAATGTGAATTTCTATTAAGATGACAAAAAAAGAAAGAAAAAAACATTTCATAAGTGATTTGAGACCCACTGTTTAATGTGGAGCCCTAGGAAATTCTGTATGGACAGAACTAAGCATATGCAATAGAAGTACCTGCACTAATAGGTAAGCACCTCTTATCATGTATGTGTAACGCATCCCACACCCTCAATCCACCTCTGCTTCTTTCAGATTTTTGGCACACACATTAAGAAGGGATGTTTCTGTTTTTTTTTCTCCCCCTCCTTTATTTATATAGATCAGTGCACCAGTGCTAAAGTAAGTTTGAGAGAGCCTATGGAGGTGGGATACTTGGGTTTTCTTTCTGCACCTTTGTTGTATCACATATTGAAGAGACTCTTAGAAGTGTTTAAAGGTTAATATATGCTATCTTTTCATACGCAGATATATGAAGGTCATTTTGAACATGCCCAATTGCATTATACATCTACTCCATGATCCACATTTTCCTTCTACTAGAGTTTAAGAAGTTTCTTTTAGCTGCTCAATTCTGATTTACTGACTGTAACTGTTAGATGCCAGGATAAGGGCTTAAAATTATCATATGGCACTGATTTTCCCCCTCTCCTTTTAGGGACTACTTATTTAGGACTCAAAATAAAGTGTTCCCTTCTGTGAACGCTTTGCATGTGTTAAGTGTTGAGAGAAAATCATGTAATTCATAATTGAAATTTTGAGAAGAAAGTCTTCTATAAAGCCACTTGATTGTTTTCTTTTGTGTTTAAATAAAAGCTGAACAGATACTGCTTTAGCAATTCACCAGCCCAAGAGGCTGTCTTTTCCAGAGGAGGCCCAGCATTTTTCCATATCTGTTAGGCTCTTAGATATGACTGCAGAAGACTTTTATTCTCCTGTTCATATTCTCCTCACTATGAACATTCTTGATAGGTTGTCTACTGTGAGTGTTCTTGCTTAGGTTAATAAGTATTGAAAACTAAAACAAAAAAAAAAGCAGTGACTATTTCTTTTATTAAATGTGTTTATTGTGAATTTCTAAAGAGATCCTCCATGACAATTAAGGGGATTTCATATTAGCTAAACTAAAATTTCTGTTTCACCTTATACTTTTATATATATATGTGTGTGTATATATATCTTAACTCCTTCATAACCTATTCTTTTCAGAAAAAAATTCTCTTTTGAAAAATAATCTGCCAATATCATCCACACATTGTAACACACTGGCAATATCTTTTATAACCACTCTGCAAATAAATCACAGATGAAAGATATCATTCAAAGTTTTAGACAAACAAAGATAAGAAGTTAAGTAATGAAATAGAAAATTCTTGAGTTTTGGAAACCAAGGAAAATAGAGAATTTTATGATCTTTGTAGATGAGTTTCAGTTTCCTAAACATACCTGTATAGTAGTATTCTAGATGCTGGATTATCTGCCTAATCTTACAAGCTACAGTTTCAGTATCTTGAACATCTTGGCCCTGTTATAAGGATGTCTCAGCAGAGTATCTAAAATAGTATCAGTCACTGATGTTTAGGCAGCTGAGTCACATTTAGTAACATATTAGATGCTTCATGAGAAGCAATTAAAAATACCGTGCTGAAGCTTTGGCAAACATCCATCTACCTTTGGGGCTTATATCTTTGAATAATTTACTCTATAAAAATTGTTTGTGACATTTTCTTGTATGTGAAGTTAGCTTAGAGTTAAATAGTTCATTAGAGTTATCTAGAGTTAGTTAGTTAGAGTTGGAGTTAAATATTTCATCCATTCTGAAAATGAGAAATTTAACAAAAATACAGTGTATGTATTTAGACTGTAAGGAATGCACCTTTTACAGCAATGAGTGAAAACTATGTGTATTTGAATCATGTCCTGTCTCCTAAGTACCTTCACTGGCTGAAATTTGAAGAACAGCCAATAATAGAAGAGTATCCTTGATGTTAAGATATGCGACCAATTTCCAGGGCAGTTTTCCTCCATACATTATTTAATATATGATTGCTAGGTGCACTGCTGAAGCCGAATAAAACAGCTGCTTTGTTCTGGAGAATAAATTGTATAGAATATTGGCTGTGCAAGTCAACAGGAGGCACACAAGTGGTAGAGCTCTGTTTTTACTTATTTTATATGCATGTCTGTATATTTTATACAGTATATATGGCTTTTCAATTTAGATATAAAATAAATATATGTATATATTTGTACAAACTTATCAAGCAGCGGAAGACTGGACTGCTGGGAATAGAACTGAAATGATTCATGATTCAGCTTTTCAAAATCTAGAATCTGTGTTGTCATTGTACAGCAAGCTGACGATTTTAGTCTAAATATAGAGTAAGTGTATAATATATGCTTAAACATACTGTCTTTAATTACAAGGCATTCAAAACATCCGTTACTCATTGGAGACAAACTGTGATATTCTGCTTAGATTAAGCAAAACCACATTGGAGGAATAAACTTCATGTCTGTTAAAGCAAGGAAAGATTGCCAAGCTTGTGTTCTGAGGTACCTGAAACTCTACATCTGACTGTCATGTTGGCTGACAGTAAATGCAAATTTGATAACAAATTAAGTTGAACGATTTAGATTACTTTGCTTTTATTCTTGTTGTGGTTTGACTGGTATGTTGTACAACAAATATATTGTTATCAACAGAACGTCTCTGAAAACAGCATTTGCATCCTAGCAGCCCTTCAGAAAGAGTTAAATATTTCATTCGTTCTGAAAATGAGAAATTTGACAAAAATTGTCTCTGAAGTTTGTATTAAATATAACACAGCTACTTTATTTTCTATTTTGACCACAGTTTTAAAGTATTGCATTGATATATATTAGTGAGATTTGTTATAGGAGTCATTTCATACAAACATTGGCAACTGTGATTACCCAGGAGGACTCTGTGTAGAGCAGTTATTATTGGACAGGTCAGTAGTTGAGAGAGCATCAAGATCATTAGTGACATTTATTCTCTGACCGATTTTCAGATGCTGTAGTTGAATTAGGTATAAAGATGTAGACTCCATTCTGTATCTAATGGAAGATACAGTTGAAAGCAAAATTTGCATTCCAAAATAGTTTGTGGTTTAAATTGGAGCTCCTGAAAAAAAAATCATCTTTATGAAAGAGTTTGATATAGACACATCTCCATTCCATCTCAGTTACATCCTGATCAAACCTTTAATATTTAAAATGAAAATGAGTCCCAATTTCTTATAAAACCACCATCTTATATTTGTAATATTTCAATTGTTTTAATTGTTCTAATATTTTAATTGTTCTAAATTTTTCTTTAAGTCTTGATTACATAAGCAGCCTTGACTACAACAAACTGCCTTCATCTGAACATAATTACAGAAACTCATTGGTATCATCCCATTATGACTACAGCAGATCACATGCTTGTTATGCACAAAACATACAAAATTTAGCTGAGAACTGAAGTTTTATATCATGAAGGAGACCTATCACCAAAAACTAAAGCAAATGTATATAAGTATAAATACTATCAAACTATTGTTACATTCCGATATTAAATGTGTCTTAAAACTAATGAAAATTCCTGAGAATGTTCACTGGTGGAAACTTAGGAAAGCTTTTATGAAGTTCCTAAATTAAGTGCAAAGAGTATAACATGTCTCTAATGAGACCTTTCAGAGCTGTTAATACAAATATTATCTGAAAGCTGATCTTATCTCATTTATATGAATGGAGATTTTTCCATTGCATTGGGAGATTGTGAATTAGATCTCTGTATAATAGTAAGCAATGGAATTTCTGAGTGATATTTACTGCATAGGTATCTATCTGATAAGAGGTGTCACTGGCCAAACTTTCTTATGTTATGTGATTCAGACATCTAGGTGCAGGTTTAAGATATCTCACTTTTGACTTTAAAATAATATGGTTTAGTTAGCTTAGAAGTGGTGATACAAATTGTACTTAAAAAAATCTATTTTGGGGCACAAAAACTTAAGAAAAGCACTGTACCCGGTTGGTGTTATCAAGTCAAAATACTGTGCTGTTGTTTTCTCAATCTTGTTCCAAACACAGTTCCTTCTCAGCTTGCAGTAACAGCACAGTTACTCTGTCCTTGTGAAAATGTAAAACCTCAATAGTGACACTAAGGGGGACTGAAAAACCGGACCTACATTTCCACATCTAACTCAAAATAATAGGTGCAGATGTAATTTCCTTGCTTTTCTTTGGAAGAGCCTCTGAAGATTTGTCATAGTATGGAGCACTTCTACAACTACTGTATTACGTCTTTTGGGCCATGCCTGGAAACAATGGTAAATATAATTTTTTCTTGAGTCTTGACAACATACTTTGATTATATAAATATTCTGGAACAGTAGTTTCAAGATTCTGATATATTGCTGAATATATGATTGTGTAAGTTAATGATTGCTGTTAATAGAGCTGTAAATAATTGTCAGCTGGTCTTCTAATACCTTCTATTTTCTATGGTCATTGCTTTAAAAAAAGTTTTGAGCAGTAATCTTGAAAATTCTGTAGCAATTCTGCAAATACATCCCTTATATTGTGATTCTTCCTAATAGTTTAATTCAGAGTTGATTTCAGTCTTTTTTTTTTTTTTTTTGCATGTCTTGTCTGCTTTATTACCTTGGAACTGAACAGAAATAAATTGCACAAGAGAGTTCTAGAGTTTCTAGCCCAGAGGAATTTTACATTTAGTATGTTAATCTGTGTTTATTTCACCTCATTTGGAGCTATGTTCTGTTCTGAGATTCATATTGCATTGTACAGGGAGATTAAATTTTTGTTTAAAAAGATAGTAGTAATATCTGGGATTGCTGCTCTACCACCATCTACAGATTTCCAGAAGTGATTTAGATTAGTTATTAGTGTTTACCCTGCCATAGTTTGTGGTAATAAGGACATATTTGAACAAAAGCTCTGTTGAAGTTCTTAGTTCTGCACAGCTGTTCACTACACTTGTCCTGTCAAAACCAGATAATCACTATTATACTATATGACTATGTGTTCCATACATTTGTTGGCATAATCAGTGTAAATGAATCATCCCTGATGTAAGGCCAATAGGGAGCTACCATTTTGTATGTGATTTTGCACGTTGTTTATCTAAATTAAAGATCCAGATGGCCAGATTTTGCTCTGGGAACATTAAGTAGATTTCATCCCCAAACTAGGTGACTTCTTGTCAATAAACTGATGAATGAATGGTGTTGACATCTATATATGCTAGGGCTTTTTTTTCTTTTTCCTTGACATACATTTAGATTTTGAGTAATCTTTCTGGAATTGGATCTAAACAAGATATAATCAGAATGAGTTAATATCCAAAAGAAAGCACAGGATAGTGTTATCTAACATGGAATAGGGCAAATCTTTTCTCTAAGGAACCTCCATAAAAATACTCTCAAAATAAAGAATCTACAGCTTCTATCAGAGTGAGCGAATGAACAGAAACTCACTCTAGACCATGTCTGTGAGGACTGATAAAGTAATTTGTAATGTGTTTTTTACCTCTCTCAGAGGCATGCTACTTCTCATGTTTGTCATGAAAATTGCTATATAGAGAATAATTGAATAAGAGTTGATATAGCAGAAAAGAGATTGGAGCAGGGAGAGTTTGGGCAGCATAAAATGAATAGCAGCAATATGATAGTTTTGCATAAATAACAAATTACTTAACAATTACTTAACAAAAATATTATCTTAGGTTATAGAAGATAATTATTCTGTTTAGCTCAGTATTGGATAGGCCTCAGCAAGAAGAGCACCTAAAAGAATGCACAGACTGAACAGATGAGGAAAGACTAAAGGAACAAAGTTAATTTAATTTAGAAAATACAAGATTGATGGTCTGGTTACAATTTTCAATATTTAAAAATTTGCAATGTGATTTATGTGATTGGCTTATTACTGTAGTTTTAGAGGTTGGAACACATAATATTAGAAGAAGTGACTGACTTAGGAGCTAGGCATTAAACATTAAGAAAAACTAGTTAACTAAAGGATTGCTATATGCTGCATATTATGTACAATGTTTCTACTACTGGAGGTTTGTAAAAACAGATTAAACAGACTTTTGAGAGGATGGTTAAAGTCTATTTGGCTTCAGCTATTAGATCAACTATGAATGCCAGTAACTTAGATATTTAACATGGAGAGATGAGTCTCTTATGTAATTTTTAGGAGGAAGCATAATGTGTGTGGACCTGCATTTCAATGTGTTACTTGTGACCAAATTTACAAACTGGATACCTTATCTAAAAATCTTTTCTCGAGGAGGTTACTTGTGGCTCCTTTAAAGTATCAAGGCCCTAGAAAAATGCATGTGGAGTGAAACTAGAAATGAAGTTGTTTCCTACGTAGTAGAAATGTACCATGTCTTCGCTTCCCCATGGTCCGTGCTGCGTCTACCTTCTAGCCTATATATGCCTGGTTTTCCTTTACAGGGCAAGTTGGGAAGAGGACATTTTCTGAACTGCTCATCTGCTTTTCCTCTGTTTCCTTAGAGCTTTTTTATACCAGCTGCTTTGCCAGGCACTACCCCATTTCATCATTTGTCATGGATTCTGCTGGAGGAGGAGCAAAGGAAAATTCTCCTGGACAATAATCACTGTAATAAGTAATACAGCTAGTGGAAAAGGGTGCTTTGTGCATTGAACAGAAAACCTAACTGAGCATGCAGTTGTATCCTGTGTTTTTGTCTAGCAACATCCCTTCTTTTGTACGAAGGTCGTAACTGCTAGCAGCTCTACTTTTCCCCCCGTTTCTAAATCTCCGTGGTAGGAAACAGTGATAAGCTACCAGAAGGCAATTCTATTGCAGAATTTTTGCTCTCACTAATGATTTTGTTAAATAAAATATAGACATTTGTGTATCATTCTTCTCTGAACTCTGTTAGTTTTTATGCAAGTGCAATGATTTGTATGGTCGTTCCTGGTTCCCTCTTCTTACTTTCTATTCTACTACTACATCTTTTTGCCTTTCTCAATCACAGATGCAACAGTTTCTTGTTAACTTTATTTCTCTTACCTCTCTGTTCCATGGTGCTTGCATTCTTCATCATATTTTATTTAATCTTTTGATTACTTAATCTTGTTTATCTAGCTCTTTCTCCTCTTTCTGAAAAGAATCATTACTCTTGTCTGTCTTAAAGAAACAAAGCCTCAATCCTCCATGTCTTTCTGATGCATGTCTTTTTTCATTTAATCTCTTTTTCAATCTGTAAAATAACTAAATGTTATTATGGCCTTTTTGTGGTCAGTGCCTTAAATTCTTGTCCTACTATCTATTCTAGGCTCTTTCCAGTTTGATTTTCTCCCTTATGTTCACCTGTAACTTCTGTCACCAAAGTCTTTCCAGGTAAATTTCAGGACCAATATTGTGTTCTCATCTCCCTTGATCTCTCAGCTGTAGTGAATTTTTACATTGCATGCAAAGGATATTTCTAGTATAAAATCCATGGTGTAACTTCATCACCAGAACAGCTTTAAATAGTGACCTGAATGTCCATGTGTTTTTCTTGAGCAGAGTTTTAGGTAAATATTATTATTTAGGTAAATATTATGCTTTAGCCATCATTAGCCTAATTTACTAACCTTTTGCATATATTTATCTTAGGTGAGGTCACTCATTTTACTGTAATCATCCCTACTCCAGATCTGCTTCCCACTGCACAAAATTTTGTTCTATCTCCTGACATCTTATGGATATTCTTACAGTGTGCTCTTGTTTACCCTTCATCCAGGTTGTTCTCACTATTTCCTTTTTCATTTAGTGTGTGTCACACTATCTCTGCTTGTGTTCCATCTACTTGAGTGTATGTACCAAAATCTGCTGTGATTTTCTCAGCCCTCCTGTCATGTTATGATTAGGACTTCTAGGCACTTTTCACAAAGATTATTTCTTGATTATAAAATGTGTGGGTTGTTCTTCTACCTGTCTTAGAAGTAAAAGTCCACTAAAGACTGTGCATCTGAAGTTTTGCTTCCTGTAGCTCTGATACCTCTGGTCTTGACAAATGCAGATCATTGCTCATTTCCTTTGGGCTGTAAGTAACCTCTAGATCATAGACTTACTTGGACAACTCTTTGGCTTTACCTACAAATCTAGTCATAAGACAACTTGTGGATCATCATTCTCAAGACTCGATTCTTCTTTCTTCATTTTCAGGCTGTAATTATTTTGAACATAATTTTATAGTACATAAAATTTGGCTTTGCTTTTTCCCTGCCCAAGGCAGAACCTCCTCTGTGCAGCAGTTCAAGTAAATACTTTTTGATTTATTTCATGCTTTCCATTAAAAATAGGAAAAAAAAAATAGACTTACTGCTTGTACCCAATGAAACTTTCTAGACTGTGTTTTTTAACCTCTTGGGACAGGGTGATAGAAAAGCCATCAGAGTAAATTCTGGGTCTGTTGGCAAGTATTCTAAATGCCAGCACAACACAAATAATAAATAGCACTAGATTAGGGCTTTATTGGTCACATGCTTTTGTGTGTGTGAAGTTTACCATGTGAATCTGCCTTGTATATTTGATGCTCTGTTTATTTAGAAAGCTTAGAGAGTCTTTTAATATATAACTGAGAGAGAATTTAGGTATATTACTGCTTGAAATAATTAAAATGGGTTATTATTCAAGAAGAAAACAAATGGTAAAGGTGTTTCTAAAAAGCTGTATAGGACTAATGATATTTTACCCTACAGTGCTTTCTTTTATTTAATACTTTTTTATTTTGTATTTGTCTCTGTTGATTCTGAAAATCAAATCTGTTCTTTGGTAATGTGATTTGCAGGAAATGAAGAATAAAGCACTGCAAATGAAGTGCTTTTAAACAAACTGTAATTAATTACATGTGCAAATGCATTGACTAAGTTTGGGTTTGCAATTAGATAACTAATTATGTTGAAAATGGCATTGCATATTTAAATAGATTTTGGTGCCTCTGGCTCATCTAGTTCTCTCTGGGCTGTTATTTAAATATGCATCTATTCTCTTGCTGCTAGGTATTACCTGTTACACTTTAAAAGCATGGTAGCACGCCTAATTAGGCACATAACTGTGACATTTACATATGCAAAATATAAAATCCTTCTACTCATTAAAGATACATTCTTTTAGTTTCCAGAGAAGTTGTCCATCCAAGGCTTTACAGAAAAGAAAGCCTGTTTATATTGCAACATTTCTTAAAAGAATAAGCTCTGATCACTATAAACTACAGATTTCAAATTGTAATTCTTTGTTTAATGTACAGCAGCTACCTAGATAGTCTCTTTATAATTCACCTTCTAACTACCTGTTTTAATACAGCCCCAAAGTTATTTTTATTTAGAAGGAAGTTTAATCTTTCTGTAATAATTAGTGTATTTTACAAAAGGTGGTGGGCAGATATATTTCAAAAGTTGCATAAATCCAGCCTAACTGCAAGGAGTAGAATGTGGTAATCCTTTCATCAATTTTTATTTTTGACTCCTATGTATTTATGGTTCCGATGTGGTCTAAAGTGTATATGAATCATGTCATCAGTTTCTTAAACCTTTCTGAAGTGATTAAATATGCCATTTTTAATTTTTATAATGTATTGTTGACTTACAGGACATGAGGACTAAATTTCTATTAAAGCATACCAGAGTTTTCAGAAATTTCAGAATTAAGATATCTTGAGTATTATTTTAAGCAGAATTCTTGCTTATTGACCTGATAAATTGGAATCCAAATCCAAATCCAGCTGTAAGTAGCCTTTAATTAGCCAATTCTTACTCTCTGTTCATTTATATTAACATTAACAGAAGACATGTGTGGTAATAAAGTCAGTATATGCATTTTAATACACTGCATATTGATGTAGTATTGTCTCTTATCAACTCACAGACGGTACTGGAACAATATGCACATGATAGATCTGCTATACAGGCTGCTGTATATATAACTGAGACATTTTGGTGAAATAG
Organism: Crypturellus tataupa; assembly: GCA_034781795.1. Taxonomy (NCBI): domain Eukaryota; kingdom Metazoa; phylum Chordata; class Aves; order Tinamiformes; family Tinamidae; genus Crypturellus; species Crypturellus tataupa. The sequence continues at coordinate 1,825,824 of JAWLRI010000319.1, forward strand.
CTTGTTTAGTTTCCAATGCTTTCTGAAAATTATTTGTGTTCAAATATATGTCTAGCAATACAACAGAAAATAGTGAAGATACTGTTGGCCAGAACATGCACACTTTTGCAAGTATCAATAATTGCATATTATTTCCATTAAGATGCAATCAAAATTATCCATATAGTTTTGTTGTTAAACACAATTTGCAAATCCTAAAATTAACCCAATCTGTGTGTATTTTTTCAGTGAATGGTTCTGGAGAAGTTTCGTTTGCTAGTACAAACAAAATTCACAGATCATCCTGATTGAAAACATTAATCCCAGTTGCTACTTAATGAGGCCTTAATCCATTTTGAACAGTAGATTTTGTCTGCTTTAATATCATTTCCTTTCTCAAAAACCCCTAAGAGAGAAAGAGAGGAAATATGTTTCAAGCAATAGTATGCCTCCTGTGTGGTCCTTAGGGGAAGCAAAGGTTGAGGCTTCTTTTTCATGTCTACATATTTTTTATAAATCATTTTTGAATCCATTCTTGACCTCATAGAACTGGATTGTCCTTGTAGGCAGTGTAAGAAAGTAAGAATGGACAATTCTATGAAGCATAGTTCATTAATGCATAAAATCAGCAGAAATAGTTCTCTGAATGGCATTTTTTTTTTTTTAATGTGGAGGCCTGTTACTGGGCTATCTTCCTTTTCTTTCCGCTTCCCCCAGTTTTAAGCCTTTTGTAGAGGCTCAAGTGGTTGAGATTGAGTATATGCTGTTTGAAGCACTGTTAGCTTTTTGTCAGGTATTATACTTGTTGAACATTTTTGGTGTTATACAAGATGCTAGTGTAGAGAAGACAAGTCTTCATTTTTTTTCTATGGCCTTCTGCACAAATTTAATAACGCAGTTATGATTGAATTGTACAAACCTGAGATTATTGAACCTGTCTTCCCGCCAGCACAAATTTAGTGCTGTCTTAGGGCTCTATTCAGCTTTTTTTTCCATGGGATATTGTATTCTATATATGTATAGGTCAGAACAGAAATATTGTCTCCCCAGGATAAAGAAAACACATTTAAATTCAACTGCATTTACAAAAAGGTTATCCAAGACTTTTTATTACTTTTTACACAATGTTAAATCAGCTTCTACAGGACATTTTAAAAATTTTACCATTTTAAAAGAAAATGCAATATTTCTTAGTATTCTCTCATAAAACAGCTCTTGTATCTTTAGGTAAATGTCTACATGATTTTTGTAGTACATTGTCATATTTTGACTGATTATCTTTACTGGAATAGAATGAGTTTTGAGATCAGGGTCAAAATAGTTTCCTTTTGACTAGGTCTATGATATTGATCTTTTAAGTTACTCCAGGACAAAAGATTCATGTTATTTATGATGGATTCATGGATGTTAAAAAGCTGTGAAGTTAAAGGATTTGCTGCTTTGAAAAGCTGGAGAATGGAAAACAACCATTTTGGGAATAATTTTGTTTCCTCTCTCAGAGATCAGATTTGGATGTCCCTGTAACAACAGAACATCCTCAATAAGCAAATCTTCTTGATGTGAATTTGTCTAATGTCTCCTATAAATTCTTGTGAAATACAACAGGACTTCACTTTTACAAATGTAGATGCTGGTACTGCCTGTGTTCACTTCTGAGCAGGCAGAGAGGCTTAATTAAAGGGCTGAGGTCCCAAGAAATACAATGTAAGGCCGCCACCTTTTATGTTTTGGAATTATAGTTAACCGAGAATCCTGGTTTCTTTCAGAGTCATGGCCAGTAAAGCCATATGGTCGTGCTCTGCAAAACTGCTGATATTCTACACATATCCTACACAACTGCATGGAATGGAATATTAATCTAATGTTTTATTCTGCGGCGTAACTGTAATTTCATAATTTAGCATCTCTAACCATGAAAAATCTTAGCATCAGTAAGTATTTTGTCGTATCTTTTTATTAGGCACTAGAAATTCAATACTGTGAGGGAGAAGCTTCAAAATAGTTAAAATGTTTTTGAAACTGTCTGGAAAAACAAAAACATTGAATTGTATCAAAATTGAGGTGCAATAAAGAGCAAAATAAATGTTCCTCTTAAAACTACATTCAAAGCACTGCTGTTTTTACTTTGAGTAGAGAGGAGAGGTATTATCTTTTCCTGCATCACCTGCTGTTCAGCTAAGACTGCTAAAGAATAGTTTAATATTTGTGATTATTGTTTTGTGTAGAAAATTCTACCCAATAGTACTTTCAGAAAATAATTGTCTTTCTCACACAGTTCATTAGAAGTCTTCTCCCAATTACCAATTTCAAAACTTAGCAATTAATTACTTTCCTTCCTTTCATTCCTACTTTCCTCCATCTTTTGTTACAGTATCTGTGCTGGAAAAAAAAACTTAAATTAGGCCTTCTTGATAGATTATTTTAATATTTTCACTTACAAATAGTGCTGCTAGAGATGCACCTTTCAATTACATAAAACAAATTTGTTAGAAAAGGTGAAATACATTTATGTAGGGAGAAGTCACATAAACACAATATATTGTGATGATTTTTTTTTCCAAAAATCCTAAAATGGTTTGGTTTCATGAAGGCATCTCTTATGGCTGACCAGTTTTGTACTCGTGTCAGTCGAAATTTGAGGATTACTAAACCCAACCTAGATTTTACCAGTGTGAGGTTAATTTACTCTTTTTGTGTGTGTGTGTATGTGTTCACGTGCTTTTAGCTCTTATCAATTTCTGCTTTTAAGCTGTGATTTGCAAACTCTGAAATCAACCCAGTGGTGATGAGAAACTAAATTACTCTTTGCAAAAGGTCATTATGTGCTTTTGTTTTTCTTTACATTGCATTGTTTTAGAAAACGATTATCCAAATTTATGCTGGATATTAGTAATGATTTACATGTATTGGCATTGGGCTTCACTGATTATGGTGTAGCAGCAGTCAGCAGGGGAAGTCAGACCTTTGTCCTTCACCCCACTCCATAGAGCAAAGACAAGATAAAGAGAAATTCAGTTAATGGACCAACTTGCTCATTCTCTCTGATAAAAAATTAGGATGATAGGAGGAAGTTGCTTGAAGCCCATCTATTCCCTCTCTGAAAAGAGAACAATACTTCCTCTGGAGAGACCTCACATTGCCTCTTCTTTTGATCCTTTATTTTAGATAAATGGTAGGTTTTGAACTTAGCATCTCAAGGGACAAAACTGATTTTTTTTATGTGTGTGTGTGTGTTATTTTATTTAGATTTTATTAGTGCTGAAAAGCACTTTTTTAAGGTTATCCTACTGAAATGCACTGCCTTGATAATACTGGAGTGCAAAATGTGCTATATTTATCCACTAAACTGGTTCTGTACAAGATAACAGCAGTTTATATATGGACTTGTTCTCTCTTCGTTTGAGAGATGACCTTCTGCTAATACTTTTCCACTGAGGCTCAGTTCTATGCTCATATTTAATTTCCCATCATTCATACATCCTTTCTCTTGCTATCTAGTAGATTTTAAGTTATAAAACAGTTTTCTTGTAAAACCTCAGTTCCGTTCAGCACAGAATAGTCTTTTGATAGAATGAAGCACAGTATGTTTTCTTGAACCTTTAGTTAATTCATTTCATTCATTTTAGGGTGTTTTGTAGTAAAAGGAACGTCCTTTGTTGAAAGATATCTTTATTTATTTATTTTTTTTGTCTATTCCAGGAGCAATAGTAGTCATAAAATATAAATGAGGCTGGGAGGTGCCTCAGAATGGTCTAATACATTTTCCTGGAATGAAGGAAGACTGACTATATTCTGACAAATGTTTGTTTAACATATTCCTTTAAACCTTGCAGAAAGCTATTCTTCAGACTCCCTAGAAAGACTGTTGTAGTACTTTGATATCTGTGTAGCCGGGATATTTTTCCTGATATTAGAGCTAAATTATCTTGGTGAAAGTTAAACAGTATGTTTTCTCTGTTCCCAAGGTTGTTGAAAAGAATTGATCACCATTTCTTCTAAAGAATATCACATATGAAACAGCTGTTGTTTCGCATTTCTTCTATCACTGAGTCTACTTTTTCCATAGAAGAGAAACCAAAATCCTTCTGTTTTTTCCTAATAGATCTTATTTAGCATAGGACTACCCTGATGAGTGATAGTAGAATCTACAGAGAAGACAAATATATAGAGACACTTCTACAGAATATTTTCCTTAGTTCTGAACAAAGTTTTGAGAACTTGAGGCTGATGATGTTTTTGAATAAACTTTTCAATAGATTTTTTTTCCCCATAAATTTGATCACTTTCTGAATCCTTTAAAACTTGTAGCATGTACAATATCCTGTGCAAGGAGTTCTGAAGCTTCAGGAACCATCGTTTGCAGAACTAACCCAAAACTTTTTGTTTGATGTTCCATTCTTTGTCTATTTACCTTCTCTGTACTGTTCACATTTATTTTTTGCATGTCCATCAATCCCTTCTGTTTCCCAGGCTGAAGAATCTGAGTCTATTTAATAGTCTGCCTTTTTCTGAACCTTTCCCCATTTTTGCCCACTGTATCATCTTCTCTATCAAAATCTATTACAATATGCATCTATATTAAATCTACATATAGTATTCAAGAGAAGAACAGTTATATATATCTATATAATAAGAGAATGATTTTTGTTTTCTTTATTACTTTCTTAATATTCCTGTTAGTGGATTTGATTCTCATCAACACTGAGCTGAGCTGACACTTTGATCAAACTGTCAATAATATTCCCAATTATTGCTTTGTGGTAACAGTTAAATCAGAGCTCATCCCTGTGTGCATGAAATTAGAACTTTTTTCCTTGGGGACAATTTACATTTATATATGCTGAGATCTACATCTGCTTTTGAAACCCAGTGTTTCTTGTGTTTACGATTTCTGGATTCTCCCTACTAAGTTTCTCTTTTTCTTAAATTTGTTGCGATACTAGCTGGAACCTCAGCAAATGAATTGATCTAGGAGAATACATACTATGCCCTCTGGTGTTCGTGAAGTACCCCAAGCTCTGTCCCGGTCTTCTTGGCCCTCGCAGAACCTAGAACAGGGTTTGGGATGAGGTGACATACCGCATGCAATCTCCGATACATCTTTACAGGTTGGTCTGCAACCAGCAGTACCACTTTCCTGTCACACAGGGATGTGGCAGGTGAATTCTCATGACTGCAGCAGACGTGTGTACACACACATACGTGCACACACACACACACACACACACACACACACACAAGCCTGTTCAGAAACCCTGCAGGTGAGTGGACACATTGTTTTGGGAGGATGTATCTGACTTGGTTGCAATCGTTGATCTAGACTATGTTTTCCTAGCTGAGCATTTTGGGACTGTTTTGGCAAATACATGAAAAGCCTCATTGAAATGAAGCTATGGCACTTCTACTGCTTTCCCCATGTCTGGCAGGTTAGATGTTTTGTCACAGAAACAAATTAGATGATTGATTTTACAGAATTTACTCATGACAAATCCAAGTTGGGTGTTTATTACTTCATCATTGTATAGATATTTTCAAATTGCGTCTATCATAATTTTCTCTGGCATTCTTTTGGCGTCTGAAAGTAGACCAACTGCTCAATAATTCTCTAGATCTTCCTTTTCATCTGATATAAACTGTTTGTTTACTCTAAATAGAGATTTTTATTCTGTTTTACCTTCATGAATACATCCATTATCTATGTCTTTTGTAATAAATTCATTCTATATTCTAGTTTGCAGTCCTAGCTTAAAAATCTTCTCATTCAAATTAGTTTAATTATGGTTCTGGTCATGAATTAAACTTTTCTGGAGGCTGATGCAGAAAACATTTTGAACCCTACAGCCTTTTCTCTGCCCTATGACACAAAGTAATATTTTTTTTTTGTTTTATGAGAGTATAACAACTGAATCATAGTTGTTTGTTATCTCATTCTTGCTAGTAATGGATGTGTGGTTTGCTTCCCCTCCCCTCACCCCCCCCCAATTTTTATTGAAGTATTTGTTTTGCCTTTTAGACCTTTTTTTTTCTTTTAACTAATTTTATTCTTTAGCCGTATTGATTTTATTCCTAGAAATCTGTGCTACAATTATCTATTTTTTTTGTACATCCTTGTCTTCACTTTATGTGCAAAAGCAAAGCTTTCCCCCATCTTTTAGCAATGTTCTATTATTTTTGATTACTTTCATGTGAAAGAAATGAAGTAGTCATAGAAATGTTTCATTTTCAACTTTTCAGTGAGTTCTTCCATAAAGGCAGAGTTAAACAAACAGTGTGGTGCTCTCTTCCTTTTTATGTTATGAAAATAAAAATATATTCCAAGATGTTGGTAGAATGTATGTGACTCTTCCTTTCATAACCCTTTACTGAGGAGCAAAATTACCCCACCTTTTGAGAATTAATCTTGAAGCACATATCTACTGCTATCAAAAGTACCTTTTGACACCTACAAATACATTGCATAAAAAGTGTCTATGATAGATACATTGAATGATAATTCATCTAGATATTTCAATTTCGATGTTGATATTTCAACAATAATCTTGACTGTTGCTTTTAACAGCTGAGAGGAGAAGAACTATAAAATACATAAAATTTATTTTAACTTCCAGTGAGTAGGGCATCTTGGGTTTAAGGGTCAACAGCAATGGATCTGAGCAGATAATTGGTAGAGGATGTCACCATTTATAATTTTGGAAGGAAAAATCCTCTTTCATTCAGCTTTTTCTTTCATTCAGGCAGTCCTGTTTAATTTCATATTAGAATAAGGTTAAACTAATCACAGTGGAATCTCATCATTGTGAGGGTGATGATCCTTCCTGTAAGATGTTGCCTAATAATAATGTTGCAATAATGAAAGTTTTTCAAGTACATATCAGGAAGAATATTCACATACTCATAAAAAAAGTTAATAAAGTATTAGAAAAAGGTAATCAAATATACAAAAATAGGAAAGAATTTGCTTTGTGTTTGATTTGCTGGTTAGCAATTGATGCTACTTGTAGCACTATTAAGAAAATGAAAGAAAAAACTAATTGCGAAAGAAAAATTATTATGGAATTGGATTAGATAAAATGTGTGTCAAACTCCATGGTATAATGAAAAGAAAACAGGTTGACATATATTTCAGATATGCTGCATACATATTGCCCTTTTAGTCACTTTTTACAAACTTTGCTGACAGATCAAGTGTGATAATGTCTGAGAAAGAGCCAGGCATGTACTGTAAAATCAGAGATATTTGTGCAGTGTGACAAGATGAGTTGGACTGTTGTGCAATAAATTGTATCAGTGGAGAGATACATCTGCAGCTGAGCTGCACCAGCTATCTCCTGGTTTCCCAAGAAAAAATACGAAATCAGAAGAGGCTATTATTTTGAAAAAAATACTTGTGTAGAGAGAGGTTTCACCAATGTGTTTTATCACAGCAAACTTCAGGGGAATGCAGAGCATAGCAGTCTGGATACCTGCAGAATTTCTAATAGTCATATAGTGATCACGTAAAAGTATTGAACTTTTTCTCCCTGTGCACAAATTGCACATAAATATACTTCTATTGAAATCTGTACTATGGGTCTTCCTGAGTCCTAAACTGGATTTGGGAGTGTATGGGTGCACAGGGTGAAAGAGCTTTGGTGGTGTGATTAGGTAAATGCAAACTGCAAAAAGGTGGCGTTCGGGTCTGTGCAAGTCCTTTATTGGGGTCAGTGGTTAGGGGAAAGCCAGAGATGGTGACTCTGTTTGTAGAGGGATGAGATAGGAGAGAGCCAAAATGAATATAGAAAAGAGAAAAAAGAAAAAATCTAACCTTTAATGTTTAAGAAGATTAGTGGTGAGATTGAAGATGCCTAATGTATCAGGGCATAACACTGAGACAATAAAATGTAATGTCAATAATGCTGTAATTTGCTTATAAGTAAATCTTAGTGTAGTATACTGCCTTGATTTAGTTCTTAGGCCATTGATTTAGAGATGTGTTAAGTATCACATGCATATAATCAGAAGAAATCCATGCTATATAGACATTTCAATTCAAAGAGCCAGCATAAAAGTTAATGTCTGTGTGATAGGTTAGGCAAATGAAAGAATCTGTTACTGTATGCAAGGTGTAAATGTTATGTAAGTGAATAACAATAAAAGCAACAAGAAATTAAAGAACTAATTTTAAAAAGTAAGTTTTTAAGTATCATAATAAAGAATCCCTTGCACTGTGCTAGAAAGGAAAAGTAGCATAGTCTAACAAAACAGCTTGAAACTCTGCAATGAGCTGTTTGACCAGTTTATTGAATGCACAATAAAAAAACTAGATACCAAGGTTTTAAAATACCATTAAGTGTGACACACATTAGATAATGTAGTCTCATCAACTTTTTAAACTCTTGATGTATTTATCTGTTCTTTTTAAGCAGTTTGAATGTGAGTTATGTGTAAAAGAAAAGGAAGAAGATTGCACTTTGAAAGGCTTGTATTAGTGTCAAGAGGCACAAAGTTAAAAAAATGCTGTCATTATTGAGTTTATACCAGTGTTTATTGTTAAAATTTCAGTATTTTTAATCGATATTTTATTTTCTAAAAGCTTTGTGCATATAAACCTGGAAGAATAAAATCAACTTTGTACTTAGATTTATTTCATTTAAACCATGCTAGTTTTGTTCTTATTTCTTTATGGTATGCATTTCTGTGATTGTTCTATTAAAAAAGATCTATTTTGCTAGATAAGAAAGGAAGATATGAAAAACAATTTCTTATGAATATCAGATTAGGCTGAGAAAACAGGTGTTTTGTCATTCAATCATTCATTACCTTGACCTCAGCATTCATCTTCTTTAACAATATACAAGATAAATAGCAAGCAAAAAAGAGACCTGAAATGATAGTGTATCTGAGGATTGAAATAGTCTTCTATTTCAAGGGTAAGGAATGTCTAGAGCCTCTACAGACTGCAGGGTGTGTAGTCAAGTGTTCTGAGAATCACTCTCAGAAGTTTGCAAACAGAGTATTTTTATTCATTAATGTTAAAAAAAATGAACTTATGGATAATTTTTAAAAATATGCATCATTCTGAGACTTTCTCCTTACTTAACATGTGGGAAACTCTGTTAGTTGGGATTATTTGGAGCTCAGATACGCAGGGTATGCATAATTTTTATGTATCAGACAGGACAGCATATGAAGCAGTCTATGCATACACACATACATCAGACCTAAGCAGGCTTCCATGAAGCTTGAGTGCATCTCCATTTGAAGCACTCAGAGAGGTATCTGAAAGATGACTAAGCTGTCTAAAATGCTCTGCTGAAGTACAGAAATTCTATGTCAAAGTCTGTAGACGGCTAAGTAAAGCAGACAGACCCATAAATTTGAGTGTCAAATGTCTGCCATTCGTATTGTGTCTTTGGACATCATATTCTTTAGATATGCCCAACTATCACATCACATCTGAGCCTCTATTTAGAGCTCTAATTAATGTCAAAATTCATTTTGAAAAAGAAAACAGACAGGTCATTGACAAAAGCCAGACCAAGTACTTCTTGAGACATAAGAACTGTTCTGATTATATTATATCTGGATTTGTATTGTTAAGCTGAATGACGGAAGAATTGCCAAAGAAAAAAGAAGCATATGAATCCAAACTGAAACAAAAGAATATCTTTCTTGCTTTCTCTTTCTCTGTTTATTTCTTTCTGCCTGTGTTTCTGCCTTTCTTCTGCCTTTCTCTTTTCCTTTTTCTCTCTTCTTCTCTCTTTCTGTCTTCCTGTTCTCTCTTGGTTCAGCATAAGTGAGATCAGAATCAAATCAGATCAGATGTTCAGGGCATATTCCTAAGCAACTGTACTTGATGCAGAGGTCTGGGATGAAATGATGGCTCCTACTGAAGTTGATAGCAGAACTCCCGTGGACTTTAAAAAAGGCAAGATTTCACCTACAGAGAGCAATCTACCTCTTGTGACAAAACAGTCCATAGAAGATTGGTGGGAAAATAAACAAATATATTAGAAATTTTCCTTGAAAGCAGCATTATATCTGAGACTATATATCCATAAATCAGGGAGTTTGATATTATAGTTCTTATAACAACAATAACTATACCACATTGCACAATTATAATAAGGTGTCATTATTTTAAAACATGTAGTATAATAAAAAGAATTCAATATATAATGTGCAATGGGATCTATAACTTTGAATTTTGTTATTTTCATGCATTTAAATGCTTATGAGTTTTTTTCCACACTGTTCTTTATTCTAGAGAATCAATATCTTGTTTATTAATCCACATCTCAAGACCAGTATTGCCCTTAAGATATAACAAGAATCTGATGAATATTTGGGGATTTAGTTTTAACAAATTATTGCTAGCAGATAAGACTTTTGATAATAGTGCTTCAATGATGGTATCTTTTTTTGAGGAGAATAAGATCTACAATAATATTTTCTAACTATCCAGCTGTGACCATATAGTATAACAGATTTAATTCTGTCAGATCAGGGGGAATTTGTACTAGGGATTTAGAAGTGAAAAGATTCTGTAAAACTAAGCCATCCAGCCCTGCAAAAGAAGTTATGTTAATGTGTAGGATTTAAAGACATTTAGAATAAATACAATATCTTCATATTTATATACTGATTAGCATATGGTAACAGTACTTAAACATAATGCCCAGTAGAATAGCTAAGTAAACTGTTTATGCTCTTGACATCTCTTCTGTTTATCTCTTTACCTTTTTCTATTATTTGTCTCTTAAAAGCCTTTGACTAACTATATGCATCAAACAAGCATGAAAATTAAAAAAAAATGATATAATAGGTGGTGAAATCTGGAAATTATAATTGTATTGACTTTTTCTTACCAAAGACATATTAGCTATTAATAATCAGGCTACTCCAGTATTTGATTAATGGTTTCTTAGTGAAATATTGTCTATGTTAAAGACACACCGAGGGCTAATCAGAAATTCTACTTTGGCTCTACCACTCCCGCTTCTAGTAGAAGAACCCAGGCTCGTCCTTGAGGAGCCCTTTTCTGGACTTTGAAAAAAACGTACAGAAAACACAGTCACTTACTAGATAGCTGAGAAGAAAAAAGCTTTGTCACTGAATTCAGTACTCTTGAACCCCAAATTTATTCTGAAAAGAGATAACTGAAGTAACACTGTGGCTTGTAGAAATGCTGTTGGAACTTGTGCTTTAAAGAACAGTACTGTGCAGAGCATAGTTGCCTGCTTGTCTGTTTGCTTGCTTTTAAGGAAGTAGTTCTGTAAGCATTTCTGGATGTTATAGAGTAAATTATTATTCTTTAGTCTCTATTTTTGGAAAGCTAAGGCAGTATGTTCTCCTCAATCCATATGTTGTATTTCTTAAGTGGGGATTGAAGGTTTTTATGTCATCCATCTTTAAAACCTACTGGAGTCAGATTCACAGACTAACTCCTGAATTTCTTAACTGCCAGTAACACTTTAAATTGAAATATGAGGCTGACTTGACTCACAAAAATGAAATCTTATAGAAATCTACAGAAAACTTGATATAGAAATAACATATAATTTTAATTGTATCCTGTATATTGGCTAAGTATCAACTGCAAATGTTCTGTATATCAGAACATTATATATTTATTAATTCTTTCTCTGGACCAGTCTATAAAAAATTACACTTTTTACAGTTATTCTAAAGCTAGAAAGCTCACCCAGAAGTATTGTTTTCTTGCTGTTCTCTTTTTTGGCTTTGTACTTTTTTTTTTTTTTTTTTTTTTTTTTATGTGTTATAGTTGTGGTAACAAATGCTGATGATAAAGCTGACAACAAATGTTTCCTTAATAGTAGTTTATGATATAGACCATTTCAAACTCTTAAGAGTGCTTTTATTTTTCTTAATGTATTTTCACTATGGTCAAAATCTACACACTGTATAGATGGTATATGTACCATCCATTTTATATATATATATATATATTTTTTTTTTTTTTCTAATTTTCTTTGACTATGGACAAATTATTTCATTTGCCTAATATTTTCAGCCTAAAGATACATATATGTGTCTTCATGCCCTTACCAATTTGCTGGCTTATCAAAGGCCTTTTAGCTCTTGTTACCTTTCTAATTATTCTCTCTGAGACACTACATTCTGCAAAGTGCCATTGTGGAAAGTGTGTGTGCACAACAGCACAGAGCTGTGTTAATGAAGGGACTTGAAGTTAGCAACTTGCTTCTGTGTGCTTTTCAGAAAGCAAATCTGTGTCACCCACTGCATGAAATGGCTGCAGCTTGGAAGCAAGGAGGCACCTTTTGATGGTTGTTGTGAATAAATGAGATCCTGCAAAGAGGGAAATGAGATGGAGGTTACGAGTGTGGCTCTGTAAGAAGGGGGAAGGATATCAAAGAAACAGTGCTAGAGGTTTTGTGGTTTGTTTGGTCTCCATGGGCCATAGGAATTTATTTGACAGCTTCCTTATCTGAAGCCATCTCTAAAAGTGTGCTATCTCTGAAAGTATTTCTTAGGGTTGTTGAGAAGCCAAAAAGCCATTACAGAACAGGTCTAACATTTATTAGCCTTTCCTTTAAGGAAGCATAAATGAAGGGGAGAAGTGTGTTAAAGAAAGCTATAGAGGCCCAGAGAGGGGGAATAAAAAAGTTTCCAAGTTTATCAGTAGCTGTTTCTAAGCTGTTATTAGTATAACTGAGAAGTCTCTTTGCAATCATAGTACAAAAGCCCTAGATAGAAATCCTGTTTCCTTCCCCTCGGTATCCTCCCCTCGTGAGCTACTTTGCAGCACTGGCTGTACTGAGGAAAGGCAAATTGCTAGCAACCTCTGAAGTGCTGTGCTGTAGACAGACCTGGAGCGGGTAACTTTTTAGCTATGAGGAAGATCTCAGAGAAGACTCAGTTTATTTTCAGCTGTACTGCTGGATATTGCTTTCTCCTGACTTTGCATCGTGAGGCACTTGAGCTCATCAGGTGAGAAGCTGGAGAAGAGTAAAGTGGATTTACACGGCAGCAGAAGAGCACATAATGTCTTGATAATTTCCCCAGCAGGAGATGATGAAGTATGAGTGTTGCTGTCCTAAAATAGTTATTAACTGATTCACAGAATGGGAGGAAGAGTTGTCAGTTTCCCGACCCAGACTCTGCTTCACTTTCTTCTGCAGCACTTTGGGCAGCACTCAAAGGGCTACAGAGTAGGGTTTAATTTTAAAGTTGTCCTCTAAATAAATTCCTATATATATTTTTCCTACTTTGAAACAAATATTTGCAAGGTATTTTGTGTTATGTGTTTGTCAGATTATTTCTCCTGCAAAGATTCTCCATTCTGACAGAGAGAACTACTCATTAGGGAGCATCCCAAGCCACTTCCTTGCTTAGCATCAGGAATTAATTGCAACCTCAATGCTCAGGGGAAGGGACAGATTACAAGTGACAGGCTCTTGTGCTGGAGCCGCTCATTTGAAAGAAAGACAAGTAATCGAGGATCCCTTGGCTCCTCTTTCACGTGCTGGTTAGCAGTAGAGAAATGATGTGCTCTTCAAATAGAAGCTATAAATGGGTTTGGCCGTCTCCCTGTCCCATCCTACCCTTCAGCAGAACATACAGCCGCTTGATGTAGGCTCTTCTGGTAAGGTCAAAAAAAAATTTCCTTAATATAGAAATTTTACTGGCTGAACTGTGTCTCTATCTGGGCAACAAAGAGGAGAGCAAGATCCTGATATCTAAGAGGGAAGCCAGTATTTGAGACCAGCTCTGGATGGTGGACCCAAGAATCCCTTTGCTCTGGTATTACCTTTGGGATCAAACCCTGCAAACTGAACTCATCCACTGCCTTGGAGAAAGAAACCTGTGGATGATGACTCCCATGATGATGATGATGGTGATTCTATTTCTATTTACTTGTATAAATTCTTCATGTTGCATTGTTTGTGGTTCAGATGAAACTATTTTTTACAACTCTGAAGAACAAACATGAACAGATGGGATTGGATATTGTACAGCTGAGATATTAGAACAATGTGTAAAAATTATTTTCTCATAATGTATTATGTCAGTATTTGTTCCTAGAAAACCCAAGAGAAAAATCTCAGTTAAAGACTTAGACTTTATACATAAAGCCATACAAGTGGTCAAATAAGAATTATATGCCCTTTCCTGGCACTTAGGAAATCTGAGGATTGTTGAAGAACCTTTTCTGCAGCTTTTAACAAATCAATTCTTTCCTTCATTTCCTTTTCCTCACCTTTTGACAGTTTTTCTATATAGCATACTAAAGTCTTCTAAGATTAGTAAAGTACTAAGTGTAGTAAAGATTTCTATATAGCATAGTCTTCTAAGCAGGAGTTATAGTATAGTTATATTATAAAGTTATATATAAACATATATACATATAAGTTTAGCTATGTTATTTTTTTTTTGCAGCAAACAGGAGAGAATGCAAAGTGCAGCAAACACCTTGCATATATGAAAACACATCCTATGAAACATGCTCTAGGTGGCCTTGCTTGAGCAGAGGAGTGGGACTAGATGATCTGTAGAGGTCCCTTTCAACCTCAATAGTTCTGTGATTCTGTGATGAAAATCACATGGAATTAGAGTTCCTTGTTCAAGGTCCTTTCAAATACCTCACAAGAAAGATATCAGGCAATATATATACTGTACTATAATGGTCACCTAAGACCATTATGGTATGTTATACTATTATGGTATATTATACCATTGGTATATTATACCAATGGTACCAATGGTATATTATACCATTAGACCATTAGTATAGTATATTAGTGCTTATCAGTGATAGTTCAGTCCATTTTCCTGTATACTTAATATGTTTATTTTTGTCTATCACGTGATGACTGTAGCTTGTAGACATTTCTCCTGAACCCAAGGACTGGTTCATTTCATCTGAGTCCTCTTTATCATGTAACTTTTTTCTACTGGATCTTCTTAGATGGGCACATTACTAGCCAAAATTAAGAGGTTCATAGTCTCACCATGAATGATCCTGGAAGTATATTTGGGAAGACTATTTGGCCACCTTCTTATACCATGAAAATTTTATTTGAATGGGAGACTGTTCAGGCTGAATGGATGCACACTTTTTGTCTGCTGAAGTCACTAGGGACACTACAGACATGTTATTGGAGGATATTCTTAAAAATCAAAAAAATGCAGATTTGCTGTATAATTTTTCTATCTCCCAAATTATCTACCAGTTTTGGTAAAAGCTTAATTGTGGATGTTATCTGTGTTGAAAATGGGAAATATGATCAAACTAGAAAAACTCGTCCCCGTGACAGTGTTACAAAACAGCAGGCTGTATCCTGAAACTGTGTTGGGCAACACTGGGATGGCATGTGGGAGAGCCAGGATGTCCTGTGCTAGCCTGAGGGCCTTCACGTAAATCTGGTCAACTTTCTCCTCAGAGCGATGAAAGACATCAGTTTCATCCACATGTAGAATGGAAAAATAATTGAAATAGTCTTCCTGTGGGGACACAAAAAATATTTCTGCTGGGCTGAGTCACCATAGAATCTGACATTAATAATATAATACTGAATTTTTAAATAGATTAATTTTGCAAGTCATTATATTAGAAGTCTTATCCTTCACCCTTCTGCTTTGCAGTATGCATATAGAATTTCAATTTTTAGATGTATATTGACAAAAAGTAGAGGAAGTCGTATTCAAGGAGAAATATGCTTCATATTGATCTTGTTTTCATCTTATGTCTATCTCATTCTCAGATTTTGATGATGACTGACTGTTTACATTTCACAAAATGAGAGTATGGGGAAGTTTAATGTTTGGGAACATATACTGTGTTGTGTTTTGTTCTTAACTTATACATTTCTTTTGCCCATCTGCCCAAATAGAAACACAGTTTTGTTTTTGTTGATTTTTTTTTTTTTAAGATTGTAAATAAGAACATGGAGATTTCTGTCTGATTCAGGCTATTATCATTAGAACACTTTTCTGTGGCATCTTGTCACGGTACTATCACTTTTTTAGAACCATCTGATCATACTGATAACACTTTTCTTTCCAGAATTGCCAGCATGCTGGGATTCTCTGTTGGTGTATAAAAATATCTGTATTTTTTTCCTACTTTCATATTGCTACATTATGTAAAGCAAAATCAGAAATACTTTCTATGTAGCACTTCGTAGCTCAAAAAGGAAATACAAAAATTCCCCTAGTTACCAAGTATTTCTTAACAAAATAAGGCTGAAATACAAATCAATGACAGTTGTGCTGCTGGTGTGACCAGACATGAGTTTGCATCTCTATCAATACTAAAAATGGTCTAAAATAATTCTGAAGGCTTTTTTCAAGAATTAATATTGAATGAACTTTCTTGAGTTAGTAACATTAAATGGAAAAATGTGCTTGGGGAAAAAGAGAATGGGAAAAATAGGCCAGTTTTTAATGAGAGATCAATTCACTCAATACTGTAAGGTTACTAAATGCAGTGAAAGTATTAATGAGGACAGTGACCTTTCCTTTTGTAGGTGATTTAGACTAGTGCTATGAGGGTCTCTGCTTTGAAATTTTACTGCTTTGTAGGGTTTTCCTGTTAACAAAGCAATATGGAATGCCAGTGTTATAGACGGAAAAAAAGAGGGAGAGAGACCAGAGACAGACCAGTGTTAGTGTCTACTCCTAGAGCAAAGACCCACTTTCTAAATCTTTTTAGGCTCAATGAAGTACATTTTACTGTTGTTAAAGACAGGACTCTGTGTAATTGAGTTCTTTCAGAAAAAAAATGTTTAAAGATGGATTCGTGCAGCAAATAGTAAGCTGTTCTCAAACGTACCAGACTATTCCTAAGTGAAGCATTTCTGTTTATTAGTTCTCCACTGTTGTTGTAAAATGTAAGGCCAAAACCGAACAGCAGCATATGTAGGTCTACCCTAACAAGCTAAGAATATAAAGTCCCTAAACAATACTGTTGATTCTTGCATCTTCAGACTTCATTTTAAAAACAGACAGAGAAGATAGAGAGGAAAAACAAATAAAATGTTGATGGAGCAGTTTTCTGACAAGGACAACTATAAAAACTAGAACTCTTCAGTAACGTCTGAGGGAAGTTATGCATAAGGATTATACAATCATGAAAGTGGTAAATAAGCTTAGTGTGGGGCAATTGATGAGATCGGCAAAAGATTGGATTTAAATAGAAAAAAAAATCTTTACACAGAATTTCTTTACACTGAAGATATTGAAATTCTGGAATTTGACACAAGAGTAGAAAATTATGATGTTTTATAAAATTTATATTGCAATCAATTTATAATTATTATTGTAAGTATTGTAAAATTACAATATTTTAATATTGTAAAATTTACGCTACATTACACAATAGATGCCTAGTTCCATTATTTGATGAATTATGCAAAATAAAATGTACATTATTCATATAATATATATTAACCTTATGATTTACCTCCTATTGCCACAGGAGACTGTGGAGGGAGACTGTATCAATATGTTCAAAACAGGTTAAACAAATTCATGGACATCAGATCCCTAAATGAGTACTAGAAGAGGCAGACAGCAATAAAGTATTAAGGCATCTCTGGCACAGTAATTCTGCATGCAGGGAATGATCCACAGAAAGCAGACAGGCTAACATGCTTTTCTTGAACATTGCCTGATTTGCCGTTCTTGGAGACAGGCTAGTTTGACTGCCTAATAAATGAGTCAATTATTATATCAGTAAAATGTTAAAGCTAAATATACTTTTTGGAGATACTCTAATATTCTGTTAAACTTAAACACAGAGAAATGCTAGTGTCCAAGTGAGTCTCTCCAGAGAAAGAGTTTGATAGGAAAAATGTTTATCTCACATTATAAATATTTGTTTTGATAATAGTAATTCTTTGCACAAACCTCTTAGAATGTCCCTCATTTTAAGGATTAAAATACGTGGACATTTGCTTCATATATGCTTATCACTTTTTTTTTTCTTAAGATAATCATACATTTACAGAAACGGACAAAAGTCACCAATCAATTTGGATGATTACTCATTTGCTGAGTGTTCTACAGGGTGGTAGAGCAGAACAAGAATTTTTCTTTGTGGTAGTTAAAAAAGCTACTTCAAAGATAACTGAAAGTGGCTGTTAGTCCTCTAAATATAATCAAACAAGAGACATATACATGTGTTCACACATGCATGTACACACCTGTACTTATATAATTTAAAATAAGATCACATGAGGAGGAAGAATTTAAATATTGCAATAATGTTTAGATAGTTGTCTAGGAATTAAAAGAAGCTGTTGTGTGCCATGATCTCTACATTCTTTGCTTGTATTACATGTCAGGAATGAAGGTACCAACATCATTTAGTTAATGAGTTTAATTAGAATTATGAGGAAATTACATAATGGAGCACCTGTGACTTTAGTTATGAAAAAATGCATACAGATACCTCCTTTTAGAAACTGAAAACCAAAGTTATTGGCATGACTCATTCTTTTTATTTATTAATTTATATACCAATTATTTGAAATTATTTCAGATATCTTTGGAATGGAATGTGTATTAGACATGAACAAATTTGCACACTTTGATCTCAAGCAAAATTTCTTCTCGCCTTGATTGATCTTTCAGCTTATAATTTCAAGCAAAATATCTAGAATAGACATACATTGAATTCAATCTTGATAATTCTTGAACATGTGGACATGGCTTGTGCAAGCTCATGGGTTTTTATTGTAGGCCAAAAATACCTGCGGTGTTACTGCCTGACATGAGGCAGTGCGATCTTCCTGGGGAAATATGGACGCTTCCTCCAAAGGGCACGGAAATTGTGCAGCCAGTTGAGGTTACTCTGCCCTGCATCTTAATTGGTAGTTTTAATTTTCTGTTAACATGCACTTAGAGATTTTAATTCTTTTCTTAATTCAGTTAAGATATGTGTGATGGAGAAGATGAAATAACTTCATGATTCCAAAGTAGGTGTCTTCTGCAGTCTGATTTTCATATACGAGCTCTTACATCTTTAACACAAATAATACAAAATTCATTATTTTGTAGGTTCTTTTGAGAAAGTGTCTGAAGCTAATGCAGGCTTACTATTACTTCTCTGGCGTATCTAATGCTAAGCTATTTTTTTATGAGAGCTATTCAGGTGGGAAAGAAAAAGATTTAAAAACAAAAAAAAATCTATTTCTTCCTTTTATTCAGACTTTTATATTAAAATTTCAGGAAATCTTGTAAATTTTGTTTAAATTTCTATTGTTCTGAATTTCCCATATATTTCCCAAACTCTGACCTGTGATATATGCATAAAGTCTGTCCTGACCTTATGATACATATCCTTTAGTTTCTTCAGAAAGAAACAATCTTCTTCTACTTTCTTCTTCAGAAAGTACTGATCTAGCTTCTAACACTTGCATCCCCATTACAACTATTTTTGTTTTCTAAAATATGAGAGAAAATAATTGAAATATTTGGGAGTTAAAAAAACATAATTTGTATCAACGAAGGAATATATTTATGTAACGGTGCAGAGTTAGCATATTCTATGGCTTACTTGACTGGCTCCCAGTGTAAGATAACATGTGCTTTAAAAAATGAAAAGGCACTCTTTAACAAAAATCAATTATAGCATCTTTTCATATTTTTCTTCATGTGAGAAAAAAAATAATAAATGGAAACATGGAAAGTTTCAGCCTTCCATTCTACAGAGAATAACATCTTTTCCATAAATAAAAAATAAATCTTGAAAGTACTTATTATGTGAAAGTTTCACATTTTGATATGCTGCCTGGAGCAGATTAGGAAATCGTAATACTTTTAATTAGTGTTAAGCAATAACGAAAGTATAACAATTAGCTTCTGTGGGAGAAGTGTGTGGGTGGGGGATTATTTCTTACATTTGGAACTAGGCAGATTTTGCTAGATTCTTTTTAGACATCACAGATCTACAGGCATCTGATTTTAACTAGACAGCTATTCACCAGTTGATCTTACAAGGTTCAACAACACAAATGGGGTATTGTTCTATGTGAAATGTTAAACTTATAAGTTGCAAATGACATTCAAACATGAGAAACTTCAAAATCTCTTTGCTATTTATTAACTAAGCTCTGTGGAGTTACATATCTTATTTTTTTCCTTGGCCTTCAGTAAGTTGCTCTAGAGTCTTTGCAGAGTGGAAAACTTATTTTTTTAAATAAATAAATAAATAAATAGCTCTTCTCCACTAGACATCATCAGAAGACTAGGCCAGCTGGATATTCGGTGGTATTGGGATTTACCTTCCTAGGATACAAAGGATTCTCAATTTTTTTTTCTTTTCTTTTTTCCTCCTCCTCTGGAGTGCCCTTGTTGAAAGGCTGGCCAGGGATCTCACTCTGCAGCCGAGGGAAGAGAGAGAATAAGAAACTAAAGGGTAATCTACTGCTGCTCCCTTGAGAGTTTCTGTTCCTCAGCATGAGAATATCTTAAATAGAAAGAGTGATAGAAAAGGGAATGGATCCCTATTTCTTTTAATCTGCTCTGCTAATCAGTTTACTTGCAGAGTTGACCATAAACTCAACTGTGTTATTAAATTCACTTTTAAAAGGATATAGAAGATTGAAGAGCACTGAATTTGCAGAAGATCTGTTAAGGCAGAAGAGTTGACCAAGGAGAAAGAGTGAATTTAATTTAAAAAAGAAAAAAGAAAAACCCACAAACAAACAAACAAAAAACCTAATTGCAAACTGGAGACTAATGCTTTAGTTGACTGGAGTCAACTTTTAAGTTCCATAACTTTTAACGCAGCAAAATAGTTGGGCCTATTCTTCTGAATTCTTCTCTAAGTTATGGGTGTAACTGACAGTAAAATTTATATATCTACTAACTAAAAAGGTTAAAAGGATTGTATTAATGCAGTAGATCATTAAGCTGAACAATCAAATATCTATGAGGTGAAATCCTGGTCTGTTTGCAGTGTTGTAAATTGTAGCTGTTTACTTCAAACAGTTATCTTCAGTTCTCTAAGACACGTCTAGTGCTAAAATTTTGCCCAGTGATTTTCCCATTGACCTAATACAGGTAGAAAAATAGTAGTGAAATGGGGAAAAAAATGATATGCAGTGAGCGGTACTTTTTTGACCTCCATTTGTCATCTTGTTCTTACATGTATAAAATTTCCTATTTGACAGTGGCAATAGGATTTGGCAATTTAACTTGGATGACCTAGAATAACTAGTAATTTTTATACTGGTAGAACTATGAAACTAATGATAATGAATCTATCAAATTGCCCCCACCTAATATATGATATTATGCTGTTAATAGATGTGTTTTAGTGATATACATTATAATAAAACCCTGGCATGTTAATTATCAATATCATTTAGTAGAGAAATTTGAGTAGGTAACAAAATGGCAAAATCATTTGGTTGATGGGACTTTTATCAAAAAAAAAAAAAGCAATAATAATTTTCATAATCTTAGTTTGAAAGGACATAGTTGGTAGCCTGGATCACACAATCAGAAGTTAAAGTCTATCATAAAGAAAAATGAAATACTGTATTTTTCTTTTTGCTGAATCGTCAACCTGGTTAGCCATTTAATTTAAGTGAATCTAACAGATGAAATGTCACTCTTATTTCAATACAAAATTACTGTTTTGTTTTTGATTCAATTTATCTTGCAAAGAATTATGGTTCTGGTTAAGAGCATGTGCACAGAAAAAAAAAGTAAAAAGAATGCAAAAACTTCAGTATGTTAAATGAGAGTGACAGATTTGTGTATAATTGTGTAGGAATATTTGTATTCACATACAGTATGTGCCGTTGTCTTTAGAAAGCATCCATATTGAACAAATTCCAAAATATTATTGACATCAAATTCAGAATTTTCTAAAAGTCATTTTAAATAGAAATAATCTGAATACTGTTAAAGGCAGTAATGCAGGTTGTACATGGACATTGAAAGGTAAATGATCCAAGAAGAGGTATTTCATTGTATCAGTTCACAGTTTTTGCTATAAATTTTTCTTTCATGGAAGTAAAGGACAAAATTTTGCATTTATGCATATCATTGCAAATCCAGGTCAGCAAGCCTCATCTATAGTTTCATTTAAAAAGCCCCACAAATAAAATTTCTTAAAAGGCCTAAAAGAAGAGCTGCCATGGAAAAGATGAGAAATGGAAAACTGAGAACGCTGATAGTGCTGGAAGGGACAAAAGACACATGTAGTGAAAAGAAATTGGTGCGTGACATGAATGGAATGGCGTAGAAGACACAAGAATGACACCAAGCACAGAAGTTAAAGGAGAAAGGGTTGAAGTTGCCTGGGGAAGGGAAGCTACTGTTGACTCTTTGTTTTTAGCAGTAGGAGCAAAATGAATTTGCAGGAGCAACTGTTGCAGGAGCAACAGTATCAAATGCTTGAGCGATCACATCTCTCCTGACTATGGAAACAAAACTCTCAGGAACAAAGGAAATTCCCTATGCAACTAAGAGATTTATTTTATATGAATGTGTAGTATTCTGCAGTAGTCTTTTATATAGTTTCTAAACAAAGCAGGATGAATTGAAAAAAAAAAATACTGAAAAACAATGGGACGCTAGAGAGCAAAATCATAAAATGTAATCACAAATGACTACAGAATGATTTAACCTGAGAAGAAGATATTTCCTTTAAATATTTTCCTTTCTCCTGACATTGCTGGTTGATAGTGGTGCCTGCATCTCCAACATTTGAAATACTTAGAAAATAATTTCTGGTGATGGTAACTTCTTTAACTTAACTCATAGGCTGCTTGCCTTACATCTTTGTAACTATCCTGTGATGGTTATGTGTGTCGGGAAAAGGATGAAAAGGATCAAAAGAGGGGAATAACCTAAGCCCTACATGTGCAGTGTATCTTTGAAGCACAGAGTGGAATATGAACCCATATGATTCTCAATATCCACCTGATAGCCTTGTGTGATGGGATGACTGTCCGGGTAGATAAGGAGAAAGCAGTGAATGTTGTTTACCTTGACTTTGGGAAGGCTTTTGACACCATCTCCCTTCCAGGCCAGCTCAAGGAGTGTGGGTTAGATGAGGAGACAATGAGGTGGACTGGGAACTGGCTGAATGGCTGAGGTCAGGAGACTGTGCTCCGTGGCACAGAGTCTAGCTGGAGGTCTGCACCTAGTGGTGTCCCTCATGGGTCGATACTGGTTCCAATCCTGTTCAGTTCATCAGTGACCTGTCTGAAGGGACAGAGTGCATCCTCAGCAAATTTGTCGGTGATAGAAAACTGGAAGGAGCAGCTGATACACCTGTTGCCAATCAGAGGGACCTGACCAAACTGGAGAGATGGACAGAGAACAACCTCATGAAGTTCTGCAAAAAGAAGTGCAGAGTCCTGCACTTAGGCAGGAATACCCCATGCTCCAGTACAGGTTGGGGGCTACCCTGATGGAAAGCAGCTCTGCAGAGAAGGCCCTGGGTGTCCTGGTAGACAGCAAATTGATTATATGCAGCCACCAATGTACACTTGTGGCCAAGAAGACCTACGGTATATTAGGTGCATTAGGAACACCATTGCAAACACCATTGGCCCTGGTTGGGCCACATCTGGAGTAATGTCCCATTCTGGACTTATGAGGATGAGAGAGACATAGAGCTACTGGATAAGTCCAGCAAAGAACTACTAAGATGATTAAGGGATTGGAGTATATCTCATAGAAGGAGAGGCTGCGAGATCTGGGACTGGTCAGCCTGAAGGAGAACAGACTCTTAAATATAAATATGTGAAGGGATGATGTAAACAGAATCGGGTTGAACTCCTCCCAGTGGTGCCCAGTGGCAGGATGAGATGCAACAGGCACAAAATAAAACTCAAGAAAGTCTGTCTGAACATAAGGAACAAACGGATTATTTATTTATTGATTGATTGATTGATTTATTGATAGTAAGGGTAACTAAGCACTGGAACAGGTTGCACAGAAAGTTTATGGAGCCTCCATCCACGTAGATATTTAAAAGCTGCCTGGACATGGTTGTGGGCAGTGTAGGGTCACCTTGTGGTTGGACTACCTGATCTTCACAGGTCCCTTTTAACCTTAATCGTGCCGTGACCGTGTGATTCTGTGAGTTTGTTTGAGATACTAGCAGTATGTAGTAATTACAACAAAAATTACAATATCAAATATTTTGTAATGCAAATGACATTTATAAAATATATTTTTGACACAAAATAATGGAATTTTGAAATTCACTAAACAATGCATATTGAAGAAATTATGAATAGTGAATTATTCAATATTCATCACACAAATAACTGCATAAAATTTTAAGATCTGAGCTAATCTAGATTTCAGACTGGGTCATCACACTGATGGCTTTTAGCCTTAAAATTAATAATCTCATCTCTCTTTCTCTACCAATATAGTATAAAGAAAGCCCCAGAGAAAAATGAAATTCAGGTTCTATTAACTGTATAAAGAGCAGCTGTATTAGATATACAAAATTTCATCCGACTATGTTTCCTTTGGTTCCACAATGTTAGTCTATAATTGGTGCATTGCACTGTGCTGCAGGAAAGTGATACAATCATGTCTGTATCCCTCGGTCAGTGTGGTATAGCTTTAGAGGAAATATAGTTTAAAAGATAACAGATACAAAACCTGATGCAAGCACTTGAAAATTCAGTTAACTTTCACCCAGCAGGCATTTGGCAAGAAGCATAAATATCAGTATTTGATTAGAATGCTTTTTAACTTCAGTTGAAATTCAATAATTTTCCTGAGTACTGTGTGCTTTAAAGGTGAATAATTACTATTTTGAAGAAGTTCGTGAGACAAGTAATGGCTAAATAATTGTTTTGTTTTGAAAGGCGTAATCTACAGGAAATTATCTAATTAATAAAATAAAGCTACAAATATCCTCCTCCCTCATACTTCCAGGATCAGATTTCTAAAGATACTGATATTATCATCACTCAATCATACAAACCTGCAGGACTGCAACAAATAGGCTACAGCATTGCTTTGGGGAATGCTTTAGCTGGGAAAACAGAGATACCAGTTGTAGTTCCGCATCATGCTCACTCTAACTGTGTGGTTTATTTATTACAGTAAGTTGGGTGTTTCATCTTGTATTTGTGTTCTGATTAAGAAAACTGACTATGTAGCCAATTAATTAATATTTTTAATTTCCATGGACCTTCAATATAGCTCCTTTATTAGAAAAGATGAAATTTCTAGACCTGTAGAAATTTGTTCAAGTACAGGCAAAGAAAACCTCTGCCCCGTCAATGGCTAGGGAAGTCTCCTCTTTCAAATTTCATCATTTCCATCACTGAAGGTTGTCTTATTTTGGGTGCTTCCCTTTTAATATGCCATATCTACTATGCTAGAAGTAGAATCGCAAGCATGGGTCTCCTGCAGCTCTTTTCTAGTTGGGCTTGTGTGCGTGCTTTCAACACAGACCTCTCAATAACAAATTGATCAGCAGATTTTAAGAAAAAAAAAAACACATACTTTCAGCTCTAAGACAAATATTAATAACTGCACATAAGCAGTGAATGTTCCCTAACCTATTGACCTACTTTCATGCATGGCCTGGTAACCTGGCCTTGAGTCAAAGCTATTTATTTCATTCACATATTGTAACCCCGTGTTCTAAAATCAGCTGACTAGATAACAGCTTGTGATCAAAGGAATATAGGACACATATGAGTTTTTTTTTTTTTTTTTTTTTTTCAAAGAAGGACACAGATGGCTGTATTTTGGAAGGGAAAAAAAGACGTTTTCTTAGGGTTTGGAAGGTATTTAGTGCCATGCGGAAGATTCCCTGTGGTAATGCTAATACAATTTACAATAAGATTCATATTCTTGCGATCCAGTTGACACCTTAAATTTAATGTTTTAGTACTTTTTTGTTCTGTGAATTCGATGAATAAGATAAATACACATGGAAAGCATCTATGTGCAGTGTTTACAACAATGCTTGGAAGAAGTTGGTCTTAAGTACTATTTAGGTTACCTTTTTACAGGAGAGTATGTGTTTGTTTCTTTGTTCTCTACTACGCAAACACAGGGAATTAGCCACAGTATTTGTTTCCTGATGACACCCAAAGGTATGAAGGCTGCTGAGACCTTCTGATTGCCCAAGGTCAAACCAAACTGAAGGCAATCATTCCTCATCCAACATAGTTGAGCCAAGCTTCTTGGTTTGGCATTCATATCACATGCTAAAAAAGCAGATTTTTCTTGCTTGTGGGCAGGTGGTTAGAATATCGTATAGAGCTCATTTTTGACTGTCAAGTTTGAAATTATTTCTCAGCCAAGGATAGATATAAGTGCATCTGTTAACTATTAAATCATGGAGAAAAAAATCTTTGCATTTGGTTCATAATTTTTGATGTAAGAACAAGCTGCAGTATTTCAGACAGATTTCTGCAAAAATGAGCAAAACAATTAAAATAATTCCAGTAGGCTTTGATCAGAAAAATGACTGCATCCTGTAGACTCACTGTTCCTAATGGAGTGAGAATTTAACTGTGGTTTGATCCATAGTAGCATAGGAGGTTATCACTAACCTGTCAGAGACCTTAACTTCTTACATCGTTTAAACACACCAGTATTGCTTTTGACAGGGGTTTGAATACTTTGTATCAAAATCTGGGTGTTTTGATATATCTTTAAAATTGGCAAGGTATTAGCTGTGATGGAAAGTTGTCTTTATTTTTGCTTCGAAAATGGATTTCAGAAAGTGAAAGACTACTTTTTATTAGGAGAAGCTTTTGTAAATTTAAAAGATCATTTTGTAATTATATCTTATGATAAGGAACTGGCTATGAAATTAACAAATACTAAATTAATTATTACATACACCAATTATACTCTGAAGAATTCATTCAGTCATCTTCAAAATTTAATTAAATACTTCATGTGTGAGAGCTAACAAAGAGGTTAAGATTACAGGCAAACTTGGATAAAAGGGTCTTTTCTTGAGAAAGAAAAGTAGTTTTTTTGCATTATATTCAAAATGCACAATACGTTATTCACTCCATGTCTTTTGTCTTAAAGGCCTCTGACAATCTATTCCAAAATTAGTGGTGAAGTACTTCTGATTTTAATTAATTTTTAGATCTTAGCAACGTGAGAATTTTAGAGGTTTTTGTTCATAGTGAAGAGTGCCAGAAGGATTCCTAAGCCATTTTCATTTTATATGCCATTAATTTTCTGATAACAAAACTTGTAATTGATATTTACATGGCATTGAATCTGTAAAGAGAGTGGAAGTTGATTGTACAGGTTTCCTTAAGAAAAGTCTTGAATCAACACATTCTCTTCTCAGAAATGAGTTTTCACAGTTTGTGTTAGTAATTTGGCCTTATATAATAAGAGATAAGTGACTAATAGATTTCTTTCAGCTTTTCTGGCTAAAGTGTTTTAGAACATGCACTAAAATGCATTTAGAGCGAGAGCCCTATTGCCAGTCTAGTTCGCACACATGATTGCCTCATTGTAACTTAGGCTGGAAATGATTTAAATCATGGGTGAGAGAAGCAGTGTTAATAACTAAATGACTGATTTTGATTTTGAAGTAATTTTTATTATTTAATTATATTAACAGGAGAGAAAGCTACAAGTTCTTCTGTTTATAGAAAAAGTCAACATATTTTTCACAGCAATAATTAAAAATAATCCACAGTCATTAACCGAGTATGGATTTCTGAAATCTATAGCCTGTTTTGCTTGCATGAATGATTTATGGATCCATTGTGAAGTAATTCAAGAATGAAATTATCTTGAAAAATTAAATATCTTGAAAATTAAAAGCAATATTATGTAATTGATGATCCAATTTGCAGTAACATGAGCTTTTTGCTGTATTTTGTTTCTAAAACATGCAAAGAAAGGCTCAGATAAACTTGATTTTAAATTTCAACCAAAAGATATTTTTTTCCAATGGTTTTGCTAAAGTGGACATAATGTCTCCGTATAACTACCATACACAGCAATACTACACAAGCATTTTGAGCTAGATGTCTTAGGAAAATAATTTTCTTGCCTTCTGTTCACAGGTATGCAAGTACTTATTGTTTGCAATATAGTTTGAAAAATTGTCTACTGCACCTGCATATGAGAGAAATCTGATGTTTTATACACCTCGTGCATGAAATGGCAGAGTACTTTGCATTTATCTGCTGAGCTTACAGAACGATTTATCTGTGCAGTATCCATCCTATCTACTAAAGCAGATAATTAAAACCACTCCTTCTGTTTCTTTTCCATTCATTTTTCTCTTCCCTATTCCCTTAATACATTTATTAACATCATCAATTTTAATTCTATTTCCTGTAGTCAAAATATCTTGCATATTATCATCTCCTTTTCTTCAATATGAGAATTTGTATATAATTTATCATCAGCGACTTTAAGAGAGAGACTGCAGTTTTTTGAATGATTCTGGTTTGCAATGGTTGTTTCAAGAATAAAAAAATACATATTTTCTTATGTCCTAGGAATAATAAAAACAGTATAAAAAGAGTGAGCTGTAATTTCTGCACTCTGTAATCTTTTCCTTTTTGCTTCAGACGTTTAAGAACACACTCTATACCTGTGTTAAGACTTTCTAATTTTACTGAGTCTCTGCAAGATCAATCCATGTAAACTAAAAAACAGTATTAAGACCATACTTTCTGTTTTTGTTTCCAAGTATATTTTGCAAAAGCTTTTCCCTTCCTCAATAGAGATTTCTTAATCATAATAAAGGAAGAAATTATTTGGGGGTGGGAGGCTATGTCTGTTCTGAGAGCCATTTACCATATAATTTTTCTGACATTTCCAAGGTTCTTCTCTCCTGAACCTATTAGTCTATGTCTTTTGTGGGTATATTTTCTAGAAGTGTATGTGGTGTGGGGCAGCAGAGAAATGAGAAATAGGGAGTATCAGTTTCCCAAAAAGATGTTGTGGTCTAGAAGATGCTGCTTTGACTAGAGTAGCAAGTATTGGCTATTTTGTATGATCTACTTCTTTTTCCTTCAAATTGCATATTGTTTGTGTTTGTTTTCATTGTATATATCCTCATAAACCACAGGCACACATCACCCTATGGATGCAAGTATGAAGTTTCCTCTATGGTCAAAGAAGACCATGCCCTGAAATCTGAATTGCATGAATAATTGCTGCCTGATCTGCTTTTGTTATGATATCTGAGGTTCTTGTCAATAGTTTAAACACAAAACTATTTGGTAATGTGGATCATTTTCAGAATTTATTCTGGAAGCATAGTAACTTCTTAAAGAAACAGTAGTACTCAGCTGAGAGCTATGACACTGTATTTTAACATAGTACAAGATTTTAGAAGATGTCTCAGAGCCCCAGAAATGGTATATTCTAAGTGAGCTAGTCAGAGAGCAAACACTGTAGTATGTCTGCTTTGTTCATTACTTGCTAATGTTTTCTTCACCTAATGAGCACCAGCTTTCAGGTGGCTAGTGAACCTTAAGGTACCATAAAAATAGAAACTGAAATAGCATCACCTATTTTTGTAATGAAAGACATGTAAACATGTTGGTAGAATTAACCTTATGCAGGTGTCTTCAAATTCCTTTCACCTTTCTGGGTGAAATTCAGTTTTGTGCATGAAGTCGGAAAAGGTATAGAACCATATCACAATCCACTGTTCTGTATTCAGTGGGATGAATAGAAGAGAAAATTAAATATTTCTGTGCTATTGTTTGTCTTTATCAGTGGTGGAAGATTATCATTTAATAATTTTCAGAGTATCTGAGCAGACAGAGCAGAATTAATGACCAAGTTCTCTACACCCATATATTTTTTAAACACGTTTCTAGGAAAACATGGTTTCTTATGGTACTTTATAAAAGTATTTATTATTAAAAAAATCATTATGCAGCCTCAGAATATAAGTAATTTTATTGTCCAGATTATATGTCACATTTCTTAAAAAAAAGAAACAATTTCCAGGATAATAAAACATCCTTTTAGCACAATTAATTTATTACAGATCAATTGTCTCAGTTTAAGTAAGTGTGTGTTTACCAACTTGGGATGGCTTTGCGTGTTTTTATATTGAATGGTTTAGCAACTCAGCTTTGAATATTATATAATATTACAAAAAAGATGAAAATCTGAGTCCCTCTTTTCTTTTGAAAACAGTTTATTGTTCTGTCTACTTCTAAAGAAAGTGTAAGGCGAACTCCCATTACAACATCATTTTGCCTGTCCCATCCGTTCAGCTGCTCTTTGAAAAAACATAGGTTGGGTTTTTGATTTGCAAAGTAAATAATAATGTAATAAATAATAATTGAGGAATCCTCATATATCTTGTATTTCATGTTTTCCAATCTATTCATAGCTTGTCTTCATAATAGCTTCACCCCCCCCAAAAAAAAAAATCCTGTTTTGACCAAAATAGGAGTACAAAATTTTTGCACTCCAAAAGAAGTACAAAACCTTTGCTAGATAACCAGAGAGATAACCAAAGTTATTAAAAAGTTTGTACCAAAATCTGGAATAAAACTGTTGTATGTCTTCCAGATTATGAACAGGGCAGAGCAGCTGGAGGCAACAAGCTTAGATCAAAAGATCTTAGATTTCAGATCTTAGATCTTTCTGTCTGTGTACAGACAGATCTATCTATAAGTACTTCTACATGGTAATAATTCCATGTACAAGATAAGTTACCTCTATGCATGAAAGTTTGCAGAGAAACAATACAAGTTTGTACAGTAACCTGATTGAAAAAAAGAAAAAGTGTAGTAAAAGACAGACAGGAATTGTGAAATGATAGATACTCAGGAACTAAATACACTGAATCTCAGGTTTATGACTGCGCTGTAGTTTGTCATTTCTATTATGTAAGGGCATGTTGAGGCAGATTCAGTAGGAGCATGGCTTGAATCATCAATATCAGTTTTTGCAGCATTTGTCCTTCTCCTAGATGTCCCCTCTGAGTTTATCCTGTTTAGCGTGTGACAGCTAAAGAAATCCTACCTCCAGGTCATGAGCATTACATTTCTGTGATGCTTAATGCTGAATCTGAGGACAGGTCAGAAATCCCAAATTATTTCTGATGAATGTCTGTGTGCTAACACTACCCAGGAAAACAGGATTCCCAGCTATACTTACAAAATGTGTCTATCAGTGACTACAACATATATCCACCAGATTTTACCTGAGATAAAATCCGACGGTTTGAAGAAGCATTACTACAGAAATAGAAATAAGAAAACCTTAATTATATTTAACTGAAAAATCTCTTGCTCCCTGTTGCACTGCATTATTTGTTAAAACAGTGTGGTAAACAGCTCTGATAATGTAACTAGCTCATGCAGAATCTTTATGGATTTTCATTTGACTAGTGCTCTCCAAGTTTAGAATATGAAGTGTGAGGTCATTTAACAACTACAGAATGGAGTGCATATTCCAAAATAATGCATGTTAACTTTCTTACATTTTTTAAAAATATTTTTAGAACGATTGGATACAAAAAGAAGTATGTGAAAGTTCCACATGGTCATATTTGGGTGGAAGGCGATCACCATGGACACAGCTTTGACAGCAACGCTTTTGGCCCGGTAAGTCAGTTCACTGTGTACCATTTGAAACAGAAAATCAGTGCCTGTCTCTCTGCTTAACACAGCCAGTCTGACTCCACTGTGCTTTTAATTTTGTGAGAGTTTTTAGAGTTATAAAATATCTTGATCAGCTGAGATTGGCTTTGCTTTGCTTAAGTATTGTGAAAAGAGTGGAAGTGCCTTTCAATAATTCCCCTACATGGAGAGAGAAGCAGGGGAGGTTTTAAATTTGTGGGGATGTAGTGGAGGAGTAGCCAGAGGGCGAGCTGGGGCTCTGGGGATGACAGATGGTCCCCTGGGATTTGTTGCCAGCTGGTGCCGTCATGAACAGCTCCCTCCCGGGATCTCTGTCTTGTTCTAGTGCCAGGGCTGGGATAAAGAAGCAGGAAACTGCAACTATGCCCAGTAAGTGTTGACTGTTAAGTTAGTTTGCAGGCAATGGTAAAGATGCTTTAAATCTATTTTAATCAAAAATAAAATAGTAATTTTCTTTATATGTCGCCATCTTCATGTTGACTATTGACAAAATATAGTCTAAAAGATCTCTTTCCTGTCTGGTAAAAATGTGCATCCTTTCATTAGAAGGGCAGTAAATGCTGCACTCTAGTCTCATGTTGGGTCTGTTACGGTTTGTATCTCACAATCTGTGCACTCTGCTGTGGAAGTGCAGATCCTTTTTATTGTATTCCAAAGGTGTTTTTTTGACGTGTGTGCTTAGAGATAATTCTTTTCTGAAAATATAAAACTCTATTGATTTTCATGAGAAAGTTGTCAGAGCTAGATTTTTTCACTGTTATGAATTTCATACCTGTGCATACAGAAATTGCTCTGCTGTCTTAATTAAAGACAGAACAAGGATTTTCTGAACTTAAGTCAGGATTTTAGTAGTTCAGTCTCAGTTATTTACTTGAAATATTTTTTCTCAAGAAAAAATGCAAAAAAGGGCCTACTTTCTATTTTGAGGAAGTCTTACTTTATCTGATAATTTGCCTCTCTTTTAATTTGTTTCACTTTTTTGTGTGCTTTTATTGCTAGTTTCTTTTACTTTTTTTCTTTTCCCCATTGCTGCTATCAAAGATTTCTGTAAGGTAATTTTAAAGCTCATTTCCTGCAAGATTTCATTCTATCTAAAGATTTCATTCTATCTAAAATATCTCTTTCTTCCCTGCACCAGCCTTTTCTGTGTGTCTATGTTCCCACGATAAAGTGTAGTCAAAAAATCGCTAAAAAATCTTCTCTTACTTCAGTTACAAATGTATTGGCAATGTACACTTGCAGTATAAGGAAGCTTTCACAGTCAGGCATTGGTTCCACTAAAAAATTGTGTTTTCACATTTTCACCTCCTCACAACTTAATGCAAGGCAAAATCCTCAGCATAGGCAGCTTGAGGCTTTCATACAAGATAGCATAACAGGGAAAATCTAAACACCCACGAAGTTTTACTCAATTCACCAATGTTTATAAATGCTGTAATATTGCCTTCATGAGGATTTGACCTCACATTAGTTATCAGCTGCTGAAAAGCATCAGATAATGTGTCATTTTTCTTACAGACTTAGTACCTTTGGAGAGCTACTGAGGCTACTTTGACAGTAAATTCTTTATTTTTCTATGGAAAATTTGACCTTTGTGTTGTCTTGATAAATGCATTATGGAAAGTCATGGACTGTAAATAGGTATTTTTCCCAGAAATTCAATTAAAGCAGTAATTATGTATAGACAAAAGATGGCAGAAGAGATCGTAGGGCTGGAAACTAGCTCGAGCTTAAAAATTTCCATCTGTAGAAGAAAATGAAAAGTGCATTTAGAGAGATATACTGAACTCCACGTTTAATGTTTAACCTGCATTTAAGTTCTAGATTATAGGGGCACATTTATACCCCTTTATCTGCTGCACTCCTGAAACCACTTCTGCACAAGCAAGTTAATATATGAAAATCACTCTCTTGAAGCCTTTCAGAAAGTATATTTTTCTTAATTTAAACACTTTTTCTTTTCCTCTCATAAGACTGTAGCAGAGGGTCATAAACAGACTCCACAATGGCGAGATCAGAATCAGTTTTCACATTTTGTTAAAATATAAGTTACCTATGTATAGGACACCTAAGAGAGTAGGATAAATATTATGTGTGTCAGAGTTCTAATTTGGAAGAAATCTATAGTTTCTCGGATCAAAAGATTCAGTGTAAGTAGTGTATTTTTATAGCAGCTTTTAGCAAAGGATCTTAAATCTACCATTTTTGAAAATTCATGCAATGTTATAATAGAAAAGCATAGTAAATATAGTGTTTTGTAGGTATGACTAATGAGTAACATGAGGCATAAAAGGAAATTATGGAAGAACAGATTGAGAACAGATGTTAGAACCATTTTTTTTACTCAGGGAATAACAACATGTTAACAGCCTAATGGGTTAAGTTGGTAAGGAAAACACCCCATGATCATTCAGTATATAAATTAGATGCACCTTTGAAGGAAAATGAATTTCTAAAAGGTATCATCTTGGCAGATTAAATTATCTTTACTTATTTCATAAAAATATTATAAAATAAATTCTAGTATCTCTTTGTATTTGCATTGTTTTTCACAAGATTCAGATTGGAATATTAATGTAGAGAGAGAGAAATCTTACTAAAGTGAAGGAAAAATGAAAATGTTTTAGCTAAGATCTGGAAAATTTTTATATTTCCTTTCCACTTATTGGTTTCTTTGAAAATAATCCCTTAAATGAAGTGACAAAAATAACATGACATCTTTGAATAGTACTTAATTTGTGATATTGTTGGTTCCATAAATGACCACAAAGATAAAAATTAATCTTTCAGAATTATTGATGAAATTAAGTAGTCTGTGATTATCATACGTTGTCAAAAAAAAAAAAAAAAACATTCTTTGTGCATCTCCAAGGCAGATATTACATAATACCATTACTTTGATATTGTTTCATTTCAAGTTTGGAAATATGTCACGTCAACTATTCATAATGCTGAAAATAACTATTTTTAATAGCAATCAAAAATGTTCAAAGAATTTCCTTTTTTTAAATTCTTTAAGGGGATAAAAATTAGATAGAGTTGGAATTTTTAGTTAAACATCTGGCCTAGAATAGTGATTTCTACTCAATTAGCTGTTCTTAGTTGTTTTCAAAGTCTTACAGAATGAGGTCAGGAATTTATTTTATTACCTTAGTGCTTATTTGGCCATAACAAATAGTTTATATCATTAAGATATCTCTATTCAAAGTTACACTTTCATCTTTTTAATTATGGTAATGTTCCTATATTCTTGGTCTGTGAGGTTGATGGTATGTAGTATCTAACATTGTTGTTCCTGGAGATGCTCCTGCTTTTTGAGATCACAGCATAGAAGCCACTCTGAAACTCACTGTCTTGCTGCAAGCTCTTGAAAGATTTTAATGGGTTAACTATATCCTAGGAAGCCTAATGCTGGATCAGTTATTGTCTTTACTTACATAGCCAGGATAATACCAGCATAAAAACATAGTGGCAATTTATAATCTCTATCTGACACTATGGCCAATTTAATGGAAGAGTCATTATGAACCGTACTTCATCCAGATTAAATGTGTGAGTTGGCACCCATCAGGGTTGAAATGATTATGTAACTGTCAGGTAATGGTATCTGAGAAGCAGCTCATAATAAATATATGATATATACATTCTTGCATGAACACACATGCGGTGATTAGCCTGCTGGGATTTAAACAACATGCTCTATTTTATGGTGATTTGTTTTGTAAATATAACACTTCTATAACTCCATCTTTATGTTTCCATCTGCCTCCAAGTTGAGGATATGAAAGCTCTATAAAATTAGGACTTGAATTCAATGACACTCTTTCAACTGACTTATAAAAGGCCTGAACAAAAGCTCATTAAAGTCAATGAGAGATTTCTATTGGCTTTAATGGACTTTGTGTAAGACTCTTTATGAGTTAAGCTTCACAATCCAGTGTAAGGGCAAAAAGGCTATTATCCTCCTTATCTTTCTGGGAAACCTGAGGCACAGATAGGTTAAGCATATTGTCATAAAACTGTTATTTTTGGTTCAATATAATCATATCGTAGCCCTCCTTATTTGGATATATATTTTAAAACTACATTTTAATGTGTTTTCTCTCAAAATTAAATTTGTTTGAACTATCTGGCTTTTTGTTTAACACAAGTTCTAAGTTTATGAGCTTCAAATGTATAAATTGCTTTTAGTCAACATTACTGTAAAAACTATTCTTATGATTGTCCATATAATTAGTTCTGTACTGCAAGTTCTTAACTGAAGGAGATTCTTGTGTGTTTACGCACTTCATCTTTCAGCTGCACAGACCTGTAGGCTGTGACTAGAAAACTCAACAGACTTTTAGAACGACATTCAAAATAAGTGAATATGCGGACTTTGCTGATTATTTTAATTTGTACTTCAAAGATAGTCATAATCTCGTTTGAATATAACACAGAAATGGTTTAACTGTTAAATCTCAGTGGGCAAATTCAGTTAATAACTGTCTGTTATTTTCTTAAACTGATCCAGTATTTATCGCAGTAACTACTGGGATGGAATATGAGTAGTCAAAAACAGAAAGAGTGAAAAGTTCATTAGATATTAAGGTGAACCAAAATATGAGCCTCTCATAAGTGAAGCGCATGACTTCTGATAAGGGCAATATTCTAACCTAGACATTTACAAACTGTGAGAAATAAGAGAGGTTTAGATGATCCAAGTGCCACAGAGAGAAGGGATAGAAAGCTTATTGGAGCTCTGGATTACTTACATAACAGGAGAACGCCACATATGTTATGCCACATAACACAGAATCCCACATAGCCTAAAAGTGCAAATCATTGTGGTGATGATCTTGCCATCTGTTGAAGCTTTCATTTATGAGCTATAAACTAGTGCAAGAATCTCATATCATGCTGAAATGCCACAGCCTCTGTGGCAAAAGGTGGGAAGACTTTAGCAGCACACAGCAATTCTTAACAACAGTGTTTAACAGCACTGTGTTCAGTTAAAATTGCAGGGGAATGTAGATGGGCAGGGATTCAGGCTTCCCAAGGAGAATTCTGCCAGACTCTTGGAATAGGTTTTGCATGCCCTTACCCCAACAAGGCATATGGAAAGGCATAAGACACATGGGTTCAATAGAAGAATGATGACTTTTTTTTTTCTCCAATCCTTCAATCCTTATTTTTCATAGTTTAGACCCAAATCAAGAGAAGATGGTGGAGCTTGATTTGGTGATGGTGATTTTAGCAAAAATACACATATCTCTGCTTGTACTAATAAAACTAGTGTAGGTGAGGATAATAGTAAGGGTGGATGCAAAGTGACAGTGAAGGCTGGGAATAACCTGCTGAGGACTATGGATGCACCAATTTTCTAGCTGGTGTAGCAGCTTCTTCTGCTGCCATAGTGCAGCAATGTGACCAGCTCTGCTTTCTAATTGCACCTTCATTTTGCTCTGGATCTGTGACATTTCTTCTATTTTTTTTTGTCTTGGCTAATAAAGAAGAAATGAAGCTATGTTAACACAGTATGTGTAATGCAAATATGCAGTCAATGATATTCCATTATATTTACACCAGCCACTGGCAAAAATGAAACAGGTAAAATTATTTATTGTCTGAAAAAAGACTTTGCATATGGAGCATGAAGTTATCAGTAGTAAAGAGTAGGAATGCACTGCTTAAAATTGTAAAAGTCTATGATGAATAAAATGGATGGGACATTATTTGTTATGATGGATGACAAATAAACCTGGAAGAGTAAATATGTTAGAGCATGTTATAGGGGAGAGACATTTGGAATGGTGGTTTGTCTATTCCTCACTGCAGGAATGGCTAAAGGGCAGCCTTTGATAATACAATTGAGTAGCCTCACCATTCCTGAAAGAGTCACTGTCTTGACTACCTACCTTTGCAAGATAGAGAATAAAAATTTTCTATGATTGTCCTCATTTCTTTAGAAAGTAGAATATTTAGCCAAATTCTTGTCTAAATCAATGCATAAACATTAATCTTTCAAACAGCATGGCTATCATCAAGCCAGACAGGACTTTATCTCTCTGCTATACATATCTGCCTGAAGAATTCCTAAAAATATAGTCAGAAAGCTTTTTCTTATTTTTGTTATTCATTTTTAAATTAATGTGAGCAAGATACAGAGTATTATAGATTCTTTAAGCACAGCACAGAGAGCTTTTTGACTAAAAGCTCTTGATTTAGTCTATTTCTGTGTGATATAATGCTCATGAAGATTCATAAACTAGCTGAAGGTCTGGGATTTTATCTATCTTGTATTAAACCCTAAGTTTAAATGATTCTAGATAATTTTTTCTAGTAGTATACTTGAGAGCATTATTTTCAATTTACCATATTTTTATTCAAAATCCTTCAGTCATCCTGTTCATGGAATAGGATGCGTGTACGAACCTGAAACACAATGAATTATTCATCCAAATATTTTGCAAATATTTATGGAGAACAAATATTTTAAAAGGATTTCTCAACCGCATAAAAAAGAATGGTGGATTATGAACCCTGATAAAGAAATTGAAATAAAATATTAGGGCAGATCAATGAACTGCCAGGTTCACACCAATATTTGTAATTAACTATTTTGAACAACTCTGGATTCAAATATATATTAATTTGCTGAACCCTGACCTTATTATATACCTTTACATCAGCTTTTTTTTTTTTTTTATTTCCTCCCCCTCCATGGAAGAATTATAATTCTTCATTAAGGCTTGAAATACTCTTATATTTGATAAACCACTCTGCAGAACTTATACCATTATGTTCTCTAAATAGCATCTCATAAAATACTGAATTTAATAGAAATCAGGCACAAAAAAATCTTTGCTGACTTTTCTATGGTTTAACAGTATAGGGAATTTTGATTCATAGAATCATAGAATCACAGAATGCCTAAGGTTGGAAGGGACCTCTAGAGGTCATCTAGTCCAACCCCCCTGC
>JAWLRI010000319.1:1864433-1954602 GCA_034781795.1 Crypturellus tataupa
TGACTCCCCGCTGCTCCTCGCGATGGAGAGGGGCAGCGGGGATTCATGCTGTCTCTCTTACCAAGATTTACTAAGATGTCATTAACAATCCAGGGAATATGTTTATTTCTTTCTGGTTTTAGTTCCTTATTCATGGAACATTGTGAAATCTCAATCACTGATAACTAAAATGTGAGATACTGGATGAAGTAAGCCTTGAAATAAGGATTGAAGGAAATCAAGATTTTAGTTATGGCAACATAATAGTAAAGTCTTATATTTCTTTCCTACCAAAGCTAGAAATTTGAAGATTAATAATTTGCATTTTACAAGCATGGATCTTGGATCAATAATGGATCAAAATTCAGAAAGACAGAGGAAGAGAGAGAGAAAGAGAGAGAGAAAGAGAAGGAAAAGAGAGAAAGAGGAAATGAATGATGTTTCTGTAGATGTTTCTGTGTATCAGCTGGTGTAAGTCATGCAATGTTAATAATGAAAATATGTCCAATGTCAGTCCCAAAAAACCCCAAACCAATCCTTTCAATATTTTATGATGGTAAGAATGAGTTATGTGGTAATTTCTTAAGAGTCCTTCCATGGCATTTCTTAATAGTAAAGTAAATGGCCTCTGCAATCATTGCCATTGGATTAACGTATGCTAAGCAGTATGGAATGCAATATTGTGTGTTGTTAGAGCTTATTAAACACTTTAGTCAGTAGTTGTGAGAATTATTATGTGTAGAATATGGTTTTGACTTGGAAGGTAGCCAAGAGAGGAAACTGAAGAGCTACAAGCCTTCACAAATTTTCTTTTAGATCACTTCAGTAGGACTCAGCTTTCTTTATGGTTAAGACAGTCAGCATCTCAATTTCCCCTGACCCCTCAAAGATAAGAAAAATGGAAGACTGAAAAATCCAAATTGCCACTGTTTAATATTTCTCATTTTGTATTACAGCTGATCATATTCACGGATTTTCCTATTATTTAATTATTAAACCCATAATTTGTATAATTTAGGTGCCAAAGTAACAGATTTTTAAACTGCTCCATAACACATATGAAACTAGTATACAACGTTGAATTTTGGTCATACACATGCTATATCTAATGCAAGCCAGAGGAAGCCCATGATCAAAATAAGATGAAATGCAGTGAAAAAGGAGGGGAATCAGAACTTTTATAGAACTTTTTGTTTTTCCTCTCTCTTTTTACACTCAAGCAGATAATTTCTGTCTTTTGTACAAAAAGACAGTTCAGTAATGTTTTTTTAGGTAACAAGGTCTTATTTTCTAGACATCTCTCTTTGATAGCAGAGATACCTACTAGCAGCAGCAGAGGTGAAAACAGCTGATGCAGCTCTTTGATAATGCAGTAGCACCTGGAAAGTCAGCATGGGGAGGATGGAGTCAGCTTGTCTATGCTAAGAAGCTTTTCTTGTCTTAAAAGCATTTCCTGTCACTGATATATTGATACACTTTTTAAATTGAAGGCTTTTACTATGGCTCCGTCAATTAAAATGAGGATTTTAAAATAAAGTTCTTAAAGATGGTGAATTGGAGGCCAATTTTGCATAGCTGGCTCCAGAAAAAGTACTGCTCAGACATTCCAGTAAGGGCCTGACACAGCGTGATGAAAGAAAGAGATTCCTCTTGGGGAGGAGGTGAGTCCTTTATCCTGTTGGATGGAAAATGGCCATTTATGAACCAGCTACTTCCATGTCTTGTTTTGCATGATTTTGGCAGTTTCCATTTTTTCTGTGGTGCAAGGCCTCAATTTGTTTAATTTTCTTTTTTGTGTATATAGGTAAACTTCTCTCCTCTCCTGCTCTGTCCCCTCTTATAACACATTTATGTCATGTGGGCATACTTTCAGTCTCTAAGACAATCCATTTTGCTCCTGTCTGTGCACATTTCTGTAGTATTTCTCTTTACTTCAGCCTACCCAAAGGATGTGCCCTCTTCTCTTTCTTTTGAAGCACAGTCACAAACATGGGCCATTATTTAAATTTGTTCTTCAGAATGTTGCCAATGTAGATCTCCACACAGATGCTAAAACCGAAATGTCTTTGCTACTCTTCCAGTTCATAGTACCAAAATAGCCAGGTACTGTAGTGTGATGTTATATGTATTCCCCCTAAGGTTCCAGATATTGCTGCGTTCTGTTCTCTATATGCTCAAGCTGCAAAGAGATAAAAACCCTCCAAATTCAGTATACTGTTCTCACTCAAATTTCTATTGTTTTCTGATTTTGAAGCTGCTTCATATTTACACAAAATCAGCAGATATGCTATTAGCTTTTGTATATTTTCAGTTGTTATTTATACTCAAAGTAATTTTGTAGGCTATCTCAATTTTACATGTATCAATAAAGGTATAAAATCACAATTCAACCATTGCTTAATTAAATACAGAAAGAAGTATATGATTTAATTATATTTAATGAATGTAGTTATGAAGAAAATAACTCTGTTCTTCCTAAATTTATTTATAGCTATTAAAAGATTTGTCATATAAGAGAGATTTTGCTGTTCATGTCAATTTTCAAAATGTCTATTGTACTTTGAATTGAGGCCAGGAGTTTGGTGGTATTTCAAAACAATTAATTAACTGGTAAGTGACACCACTATTTAGATTAAACAAGGTAAGAAATGCTTAGGGGGAATAGAATCTTCATGCTTACACTGAATGATGCAAGATAGCAATAAATTTATTTGTTTTGAATCCCACTCTGGACTCTCTCCTTTCTTTTTATATAACATCTACTATTAGCTATTTTCAGGGAGACTTTTCTTCTAAATATTTTATAGGTATTTTTCTGATGTCATAGTGTCACAATTTCAGATAGCAGAAATGAAGAATATGTATTATTGAAATCTATAGTTCATTCTTCCTTTATACTAGTAACCATTTGGAATTACTGGTATTGTTTTGTATACCTACCAATGCAAACCACATATATTTTTTTGGAATCAGACATTCATGTCCCAAAAATGAATTTTAATATGTAAATTAAAAATAAAATTTTGTCACGTTATAGTCAGAAACAAGCCTAACTTTAAGTTCACAAAGTTCTGTCATCTGCCTTTTTTTCTATTCTTCAGCTACATACACCTGGGCTGTCTAGATACAGAAATACTTTCTTCAACCTCCTGAGCACAGACCAAACCTATAAGCCTCAAGAAAATAGTAACTTATTCCTTGCCCTCATGGAGCCCTAGAAGTTTTTATGTTTGTGACATTTGCCCGCTATGTTCTCAGAGCCGAGATTCTGTCCTTGAAATCCTTTCCCTATTCTAGGAAGATTTCCAAGGTGTCTGTATTAATTAAAAGCTCAGTTGTTGTTATTCTTTTTCAAATGTGTGTATGCTGAATATTGGTATGTGTTCATGAGGCTTTATCTTTCAATTATGAAGAACTTGATTTATCCTGTGTGAGACATCAAAAACTCTGTGATCTGAACGCTCTTGCAGGGGATTTCTCTGTTGCGGATATTCTTTTTAGCATACGTTAGCTAGCAGGATAATTGGATTTGAGTTCAGGTCTGGCCTGATTCAAATGTTTCAAAAACAAAGTCTTCAAAAGAAAGCATTATTCATGTGTTCACGCACTGCTCCGAAAGAACCAGATGAAGGATTTTGCACCATAAAGCAGATATATATTTCCTAGTCAAATATTTAGCCATCCCTTGAATTGTTGCTAGAATGTATGTTTTGGCTTCTTTCCAGTGTGCATAGGCAATAGTGGACAGTGGTGTATCAGTAGGCTTTATGCCATCTACCACTTACAGACATGATGTGGTGGGTGGCCTGTCCATACATCCCCTTATTTATTGCTGCAGGGGGTATCTTTGCTCTGTATAAAAGATTCTTATGATCTCTACAG
This sequence comes from Crypturellus tataupa, assembly GCA_034781795.1. Taxonomy (NCBI): domain Eukaryota; kingdom Metazoa; phylum Chordata; class Aves; order Tinamiformes; family Tinamidae; genus Crypturellus; species Crypturellus tataupa. The sequence goes on from JAWLRI010000319.1 coordinate 1,868,295, forward strand.
GGGGATTTCTTTTGGAAAATTAGTGCCTGGGATATGCCTCTCTGCTATACCAGATATCTTCACTCAGTATTTGATGTTACAGTCAGTTCTCTAGATTGTTCTCATTATCTTTAACATAATTTAATTTTCTGATTGTACCTTGGGATGATAGTGAAATGATGAACTGAATTTCATTTTATATAAATATATATGTATATATGTATATATATACATACCCATATATAGCCACAAATAAAAACATAATTATAAATTTATAAATCCTTTGCTTGCTGTACCAAAGAAATATTTCTTGTGTTATGATATGAAAGCATCACTGTGCCTAAGCAAACTGAGAACTAGTTCAAAGAAATGTTCTAACATTATTCTTTATGTGAAATCCAAAGTTGTTCATTTATATTTGTCTTTAAATGAAACATGAGTTCTATGGAAGTCCTTATGCAACATCTGTGTTTTGATTTGAAGTTTTAGGAAATATGAATGTATACAATAAGTCTCATATTAAACAAAGAAAAAGAAGAAAAAAATTATCTTTCTGGACTATTTTCAGAATTTTCTTCAGACACATTTTGCACAAATTAATTTTTCAGTAACAAAAATTAAAAAGATATTTGTATTACTCCAGAAGTACAACAGCAGCTGAACTATGTCATTTCAATTAATCATGTATGCTTAAGTGTGTGAAATCTATGTTCTTCATCACATTGCGATAGATTTCTTACATACACAAAAAAGTTGCAAACTTCACAGAGAGAAAAAAGGAAATTACTGATCACCAGCTGAGCCTTCACATTCTCCTGACTTGCAGGTGTTTTAGGGAATCTCACACTACCTGGACTAGAACAGCACAATAACTTTGACTTTTCCCTTGTTGCTATGTCTCAAGTTATTAGGGTTTTATCCATCAAAAAAGAGCTCTGGCCAAAATGGCACATGGGGCCTTTGAAATTATAGCCTGAGAGACAAATCCCGTGAAACAGAACTTAACCTCTACAGCTAGCTTTATCCTAGTTGCATAAATCTATGTTTCTTAAGAGGATATCTTCTTGGGTTCTCCGAAGAAATCTAATATATCCCCAGGGTTACACAGGAAGAGGTCGTGGCCACTTATTCAATAAGTTTTTGCATAAATATGTTGGGAAAAAAAGATTCAAAAAATTAGAAAATAATTGGAATTTTGAATCTTTTCCTGTGGTAATTTCTACAGAGCTAGAAAAGTCAAAATAAGTTGGACAGGTGATATGTTATAAAACAATTGCTAATAAAAGAACAATTATTCCTTGAGCACTCTTTCCTCCAGGTAGGTCCAGTTATAATATACATTTTATCTGAAAGCTGAGAAAGAGCTGAGACGGAATACAATCTCTTCTAGTTTTGCAAATCTGTTTTTTTCTTTTTGCCTTTCTTATTGTCAGAATTATATTTTCTCTCAGTAGTTATTGTTAGTATTTTAGCAGAAACCAATACTTGATATTTTTTTATCTCATAATCAGACTTGACTCTATGTGATAAAATAACTAATAGAGCTAATCATCTGTAAAAAAAAAAAAAAGTGAAAACATATGTGAAGAGTTTGTAACCAAAGTGACATTCCTTTTGCAATTGCATTACTGTATTTAATAATACACTACCTTCCATAGCATATGATTCTTCCTTTATTGATCAATACAGTCTTATGCTCTTAGTAGTTTCTTGCCATAGAGACAAATATCAACAATGCAAAACTAACGGTACTATAACGGTTTTGGGTGAAACAAAGCATTGATCCATTTGATAAAAAATGGGATTTGATTATTCTTCTGAGACTTTTTATGTCAGAAGAGATGCTTTTTCTGAAAAGGAAACCGTATAATATAAGGAGAAACACTACTGTGTAACAGCAGAGACAGTAGCAGATACCAGCAATATTTGGAAAAGATTCAGTTATCTTGAGAATAAAAAATGAACTTTATTCTTCTGCCAGAATTCTGCTTTAAAGTCTTTCTTTCTAACCCTCTAGAGAAAATCACAATCTGCATTTAAATGCATGTATTTTAAAATGAGATTCTCAAGGGACTAAAACTATCAAAGTTCCAAATCAAAAAAAAGGAATGCTGCTTATAGGTTTTGAAATAAAAGGAAAAAATTATGCCTTTAAAAATGGAATATTGTCAGCTAATTTAAGTTCTTTACAGGATAACTGATACAGAGCATTAATGGCGGATAGTTATTGTTTTTCTCTCATATCTGCATCGAAAGAAAAATTCATGATTTGTTTTCCATAAAATTTGGAACTAGACAAAAAAGTATACCAAATTATATTATGTCTTTCGCAATATACTCATCATGTATAAATTTCAGAAAAAGTGTCAACTAAACTCCAACATTAAGCAGAGTCACCATGACAGTGCACTAATGACATGGAACAAATTTTAGAAAATTTTCTTATGCAGGAAGGGCAGGGGAAAATCACTTTATTTCTAAAAAAGACCAATTATTTTTCCTCTAGGAAACTTTTGAAATGAATCTGCCATGAAAAGGTTAAATAACAGAAAAGTCATCCTTTTAAAGCTAAAGGGGATTAACGTTGCCACACTGACATAGCATAGAACAGCTAAACCTCTTCTATATAGATCTAGTGATGGATTCTACTTTTTAAAATTTGTTTATTATTTCCTCCACTGAGGTCTGAAATATTTAAAATAGGATCATTACCAGATTCAAATAATAAATAAATAAATAAATCAGTTAGTAAAAAGGTCAGCCCTTAAGCAAGAATGTGTTGATAAGTAGTTAAAATAGTAACAGCAAGGGGAACAAACAAACAAACCTGCCAAAAGCTTATCTCCATGTGAGTAACTGGGCGTTTTGCCAGTTAGTTGTCCAGTAAGGTCAGGATTTCATCCCCAGCAGGTTTTTCCTGCTGATGTTGCATTGTGGGTGCAGAGCACCACGCCATCTCCTGAGCCAGGTACGCCATCCAGCTCACCCAAACGTGCCTTTTCCAGCCCCTGCCATGCACCATCTGCCCAGGGCTGGCAGAGTCCTTAGAAAAAGAGCTTTGTATTTTTCTCATGCAACCATGCATGGCAAGAAACTTGTTCTCTCTTCATCTTTAAATGTCTCATCTGCTAATCTGATACTTACTTGTGATATATAGCAGCTAAATACATAGATGAAGAATGAATCTTTCTGTTTAATATAGTAAGAAACCACACTTAGAAAAACGCACTCTGCAGTAGGACTCTGCTGGCAGGGGGAACTTTCTGCAAATTTAAGGCTAAACTCACGCTTGACCACACCATGGGTAGCACATAGCATGTGGGGTAGAGCCCTTACCCCCTTACCGTAGTAACTGTCTCAAGTGCTTATTCTTTCTGAAATCTTTATTGTAATTCACCTCCGTGGATCACAAGCTGAAGATGAAATGGTTGGCAAATTACATTTTCAGTTGTTTCAGTTAATCGGAGGTACAGTAAAAAGCATGAAACAGTAAACGGAAGTTCCTGTAAAGTTTTGGATAATTACCAAACATATTTTTAGTGTCAACATTTCTAAGCCAGTTGTATAAAACAATAATAATAAAATGCTAATAATAACTGTTATTAGGTTAATCAGGTCCTTTGCATTTTCAAAAGTTTATCTATCATTATGAAAAAAATACAATATAAATTGTTGCAGCTTGATTATGATTTTTTGTTGTATATTTTGCTGTATATTCAGTCCTAATTTGGGCCTATCCTATGTTTCACACTTACTCAGTGTGAGTTAAGGATTGTGAAATTGTTCAATATTAAATACAAATATGTCTTTCACGTGCACTCTAATCTTGTTCAGTGTCTTACTCATTCCAACTCTGTTCTTTTTATATTTTTTGAAATCCACTGTGTGGCTGCTCACGGTCACTTTCCTCTGAACATCTGAGCAGTGTTGGATGCATTTGAAAGGCTTCTCTCACCAGATGAGTCTTCTGAGCGGTGTTTCATGTCAGCCACAGCAGTCTTTGTTGGCTGGCAGCAGAAGACGCTATAGATTTCTGTTTACAGGGTTGCAATAGGAACAAATTTGCTTTTCTATAATACTTTCTCTCTTTTGAGGTGCTTCAAAGGATTTGAAAAAACATCTCACTTGAATTCATTGCTTGTATAATGTGTAGGCAGTTGCATCATTGCTTCAGCACTGCATATTTAGTAACAACACAAAGACAGGCAGTTCAACTGGTGGAGCCACAGACGGTATGTTGAAAGGATTGTGAAAATGTGTGCAAGAGATTTCACTGCAGGAAAACAAGCAAACACACAAAGCCATCAAAAAGTGTATGAAAGACATGCCGTATTTTCCTCATGTATAAAAGATGTCAAAGTCTACATGAAAGTAACATGTTTCAAGCTGAAGATATATATTTTCCTGTTTCAGTAACTGCTCCCTCTCAGCTGAGCGTGTATAAAACTTTGAAGATCACCAGCAACATAAAGCTAGTGTTGTGTTGTACTCTTGGCCACCTCAGCAGAGGAAACAAAGTAAAGCACTGAAGATATTTCATTCTTTTCCTTTTCTGAAGGTGGCAACTTCATTTTGGCCTTTCTAATTTCTGTTCTCTAACTCTGTGGCACTGACAATTAGCAATGACTGAATTAGCAGCTTTGCTCAGCATTAGTATTGCATTAAATACATACACATGTATGTATTTAAAGATTTCACACTTGAATTTTCTGATGGGTTTGTCAGATTCCTGATGTGCACTTTCAAGTGCAGCTTAATAGGCTGTCCCAAGAAAAGCATTGTTGTCAACAATCCATCTAAATTTTATGTGTGCTGTTTTCAGCATAGGAATGGAAAACTTCATGCACTACTAAGCTAGCTTGATGTGCTACTAGCTGAGAATACTTACCTGAATCTCAAAAATAGCTTTTGAAAGAATATTGCAGGATACATTTTCATAATTAATGGAAGGTAGACATCAAGGGTAAGGTATGCATTCAAATTTGAATTTCTAAAAAGGAACTTAATTATAGGCCTGGTTTTCATTAGTGAAAATTAATTTCTTAAACTTGATTATTTTTGTTTGTTTGCTTGTTTTTCTGTGACTCAATTAACTTTTTTTTTTCCTTCTTTTTTTTTTTTTTTTAAATTTTCCTCAGGAATAACAACAACAAAAATCTTTCTTTGATTTTCCTATATTATTCCTGTATGTTATTAACAGTGATCAGTGTTGTCTGGAAAGGTTCCTTTTTATGTCACATGTCTTAAGTAATTTGAATTTTTCATTAGGAAGCAGATTTCTGAATCCACCAGCTATCTTTTTCAGTGCATTGAATCTTTGAAATGGAAATATGGCCAATTTTTAGTCATATTCCATGTCTTGAACCACAGGAAGAAATGGAACTCCTATTTGTCTACATGCACCTTAAAAAACGCTTTCATTCTTCTTCTTGGAAGTAGCAGCTCTCAGATCCTTGGATCAGGAACTTGGACTGAGCTGTTAAAGGTTCAAAGAGTTGACAGACTAACTTTCAAATATTGTTTATGGTTCTCACTTCCCAGTGAATGCTCCCTGAAGATTCTATTCTTTGTTGGACTTTACCTCAAGACTTTGCATTACAAACATTTATAAGACTGTTTAATTTTCCCTTTTCATATGTCTGTCATGGACTCCCCAAGTGTTGTATTTTCCAGTGTGAAGTAGCCTGTAAGATACTCAGAATGAGGAGTGTCCGTTCACATATTTGCTAAAGCTTCATTTACCTAGGGCACTCTGTAGGAATTAAGAAAGTACATTTTCTAAAATGATGAAATGTGGCATTAATGTAGAAAATGTCAGTCACTAGTTATATTTTGTCAGATAAATATTATTTGCGACGGCAGAGTTCAGTGTTCAATAATACATTGTTCTTGTCAAACTGTTTAAATTGCGTATGATTCATACTAAACCTTTATCTTATCTGATAGTGAAAGTAGGCACTTAGCATTTTCCTAAACCAAATTCAGTTCAGAAGTTTAATACACTTCAGTATTTACAGCAAAAGAAAAGAAACCTTCTCCGGAGGTTTATTTATCATCTCAGTTGTACAGAAGAGGTTTGCGCTGACAGAGCTGCAGCTTCTATATGATCTGCTGAAACATTGTTTGACAGTGCATAGTGTGACAGTGGTGCGCATGCATATGTTTAAAACTGTTTCCAAGTGAAATTCAGTTAGAAATGAAAACTGAGTTTCCTAGCAGACTGAAAACTTAGAAGAGATAAAGTTGCTTCGTATAAATATGAACAAACTTTGCAAGAATGGAGTAGTAATATTTAAAAAAAAATACTAAAATTTAAATTGTTTTTCTTTTTGTTTTAGTTCTGAAAAGTAAGATGTATATTACAGCAATGATTTAAATTTTATTTCCATATTTTAAATTTACATATATAACATTACTTATAAGTACAGGTGTAAGTTGTACTTAAAGGCACATTTGCAGCCATTTCTGACAGAAGAAGATCTTTTACTTATGACTTTTTGAATGTCTTTTTTTTTTTTTTCCCAAACCCAGTTAGGTCTGAATCAATTTGGAGATAATCTATTTTCTCCAGATTTGCTTACATCTTTGAGTAAGATGAGGTTTGGAAAGAGAAGGACCTTGTAATCATTTTCTCCATGCTGTTTAACAAGCATCCAAACATTCCTCTGCTTCTATAGGTGAAAAGAGTCAATAGCATATACTGGAAAATGTCATAATGGGAGATACAGCCTTATAAAAATATAATTAGCCTTAGGAATGATATTTGTTCATGTATTTCAAACTGTATTTTTTTTTAAGTTTGCGAAGTCAGATCAAGGTAAATTCAGTTTTGGCATGTAGAATGTAGATCTATTTATTCCGTCTAATCTAACTGCTATCATGGTTTAAAAGGTAGCTGTTCCAGTATTTACTTTGAGCCTATTCCACAATCTATGATCTAGTTAACAGGTTGATTTTGCAAATATTAAGCCCAAAATTTTGCATTGCATTTCCCTTGTTTCTAATAATTCAGCTTTCCCCTGGCTTTGTAGTCTGCACCAACTTCCTGACAGTTTTCAAATTCCATTTGAGAGTTTTTATTTGGCCTTTGCCCCTAACTTTTAAAGGATTATTATTATCACTCTTACTGTGCAACAATTTCAAGGTGATGGGAGATGGAATACCTCAGACTGTGAATTTCAAAGTGTTTTGAATACTTATAATGATATATTGATGTTTAATAAAATGTCAAATCTTTCAGTAATATAAGCCAGTATGCATATTGCATTACGTTTGCTACTTAGAAGTTAGTTGAGTTGGTCATCTAGTATAATGCATATTACTGTTGCAGCTGAATATATATCCTTATTGAGGTATAGATATATATGTTTGTATATAGGTTTTATATATATATTTATGACAGAATTAGAGATTGCTATAATGCGAGCATTTATAAGAATGACAAATCAGACTGGTTTTAAACTTTAAAACAGAACTTTACTAAATTCATTCATTAACAACACATTTCATGCTAATAGTTAGCATACATTATTCAATGGTCTGTTTTGGCATGTGCCCCTCTCTCAAAAGGGGCAATCCATCACACTATTCTTATTTGGGCTTTGCCAGTCATCTTTCTCGTGTATCCAGGATGCCTATTTGCAGTCTCTTGTTCAGTGCTGGTGACTCTTTAGCACTTGAGTATCTTGCAATTACAGATGGTTCTGCCTTCTTGCTGGTCACTTTACTAGCATATTTCTATAAAATGCTTATACATTGTGTCTGTCTATACTGTTTTAATGCTATGAAAGCAAACGCTATTAATTATATCTTGTTTAGTGCTTGATGTTTGATAGGAGTCAATGACCTTGGCTTTAGCTACATTACTTTGGATGTTTACAGGTTGCAAAAATTTAAGTTTAAGTAGACATCTGGGCTCCCCTCGTCACCCATGTTACCCAACAGGGTGATTAATCCCAGCCAAAAATATGTATTTCAGATGGATGAATGATTCATCCTCCAGAAATACTACAGAGAGTCTCAGTGACTATTACAGGTTAATCGGCTCTAGTTGGATGTAAAGACACCTTGTGGCAGTGTCAACCTTTCTACTGCCTGAGGTGTTTGCCTCTGCAGGCGGTAGGGAAGACATTTCCCTGTTCAGTGCTGCAAGGATGGAGCTTCATACACACCCATCACTGCAAAGATGTGTAGGAATTGTGGTATTTCAGATAAACTCAATACAATTTGTGGATAGAAATACTCTCTAGATTCTTTTCTACCTTATCACTTCCCTGGTTATTCTAACGGAGTATTTGTTTTTGTTTCCTATGTATTCTTTAAGCTTGAAGCCTTAGCTGACCAACTTTTTTGAAATGAAAGAAAGGATGAAAAAAAGGAGAATACAAAGGATGATTTCATCTTCTACAAAATCTGTACTTCTTTTATGCTTTATAAAAGTTGTTATGGTAACTGATACTAGATATGAATTGTAATACTAATACGTACTTTCTAACCTGGACCTTTGATTCAAGGGCTGTGACACTTTATATAACCTGTGACTACACTTTGGAAATCTGCATAATCAATAAAATACCAATTTGTTTGTCAGCAGATTTTAATCATGACTCTCAGGTTGCTTAGAAGAGCCATGATCTGACGTCTAGAATATACATGTCCATCTGGAATAGAGGGCATCCCAGTAATAGTGGTCTGATCATCCACTTCAGAAAGCCTTAGATGTCCTTCGATGTACATCCTTTAGATTCCATTAGACTTATGGCAATGAAGAATTGGATTCTGTGTCTTGCCCTGAAATAGAGTAGGTTGGAGATTGTGCTCTGATCCCACAGCTGAGACACATATTCTAAAACTGTCTTTCAGTCCTTTGAGGTCACACCTTTTATATGGCATGGAATTGATAGTGGTGTGGAGACACACAGAAAGCAGTTCAGTTCTTCCAAACTAAAAGCAGTATGTATTTGCCAGATAATTTTGATGCTTTTTGCTATGGGTGGCACAACAGCTAAAATGCAGAGGCCTGTTTGAATCCTCTTCTGATTGTGCTTAGAGACCTCAATAATTTCTACGTTCTCCCCGTTTTATGACTGGATGCAGATGCTTTCCTCAGCCTGTGTGTGCTTGTTTTGTCTGCCAGTTTCCCTTTTTCCCTTTGAAGTGCAGACATTCTAAAAGATCGTCTGCCTTTGGATCTCCAGTTTGATAATATTCCATGTTCTAGTAGTCCATATTCTCAGCTCTGAGCTGGTGGGTTCTTCCTTGATTAGAAACTTGGCTGTTATTTTGGAAGAATCCTCTCATGTAGGAACAATTTTTGCTGAACAATTATTATGTTACTATTACATATTAATGATTATAAAAGATAATACATAAATGATATACAAATAAGCAATTAAGGATGACATTTTTAAAAGAATCATGAATACAAACAGAATGGCACTAAGTATTCAAGCAAGACAGATGCCCTCCATTCTCCACAAAAAATAAAATAAAATAAATCCAAGTTATCAGAAGCATTAGCTGAAGCACCATCCCAGATACTTCACTCATGGCTCAGTTATCTCCCGCATCATGACATGTTGTCATCTAATAATGCTGTTTGTTTGTGATTTTTTCAGACAGCTTTCAAGATGTATTTTCAAGACAATCATCTGAACTAGTTCTAGTGTGATACTTTACTAGTGCTTTTCCAACACCTTACAACTACCTCTTTCCCTTTATGCATCCACTTTTAATTCTGTCAGATTGTTCATGAGCATTGATTTTATGTCGCTAATGTACTTTATGCTGTAAAGATAGGAAGAAAATCATTTTTTTCATCCAGCAAACTCATTGTTTAATTGAACATAAATGATATAAGCTACATCCTGTATTTGGATGCATTTATCCAAATCTTCCTAAGTTACATATATCTATTCAGAACCAGTTGCAAAATAAAAAAAAAAAGAAGAAAAATATCAGCTGCAAGATAATTTTGAGCATGTAGAAATATAAGTTACTTTCATTCATTCAGTCATCCAGTATAATGGGGAGAATATTTTATAAAATAATTTGAGGTACTTTCGCTATTTTAAGAGCAGAACATTACTTTCCTCACTGAGGTTGGACTGACAGTGGTTTTTTTAAACTTTTTCTTACTGGTTTCTTAAGTGTAGCTGGGGATAAAGGCATATGGGTTGAAAGACTGTGCATCTGTTGAATAGCCATCTGTTACACTATCCCTTGGGGATAATGCATCAAATGGAAATTTCAAAACAGGAATGCTATGTACCCATTGCAGTGATGTCTTAGTTCACAGAAAGCTTGAAATCATGACATGAAAAGGTGTGAATTGCTCCTCCTCTTCTCTGAGGTGTTAGTTTTGTAGCCCCATTGCTCACAGATTAAATGTCAACCCTGTCAACCATCATCTTGCTTATCAGAGTAGCCAAAACATCCAAAATGTGTGCTTCCTGAAATCCCAAGAAGTCTCCTTTGCCAGATCCCAAAATTCACTCTGCTCAGCTCCAAAACCACCAGCTTTTCTTCCATTTCTATTTCAGTGCCCTGCTGTGTCTTTGCTACAAAAACATTACCACCCTGGAAACTGAGCTAGAGTCAAATTAATTTAATAAAATAAATAAGGTACATAGTACAGAACTGATTGCATTATCCAGTTTCATATTTAATTCATAAAACTTTCCATGTTTTAATTTACTTGCTGCTGCTATTGCTGCTGTGGAATTTACATTCTTCTTCCTCACAGGCTTGCTGGAGAGCAACCATCCTCAGTGACAGAATACAAAATAGTAGGGAAAGATAAAGGATTAAATGTGGAAGTGAGAGAGATGTTGTGCCTGTGTTTAATATAGATGAAGTATTGCTGCCTACCAGAAAAACATAATGCTTTAGAAAGTTTTGGAGTCTTGCAACAGATTAAATAAAGGTTGGTGGTCAATTTTTCATTATTATTGCACAAAACGTGCAATAGGAACTGTACATGTGGCACAAAACTGGTTCTGCCTAGACGTACGAAGACATGATGTTGTACCCCACCATCCTCCTGCCGGTCAGTGAACCTGTAGGCAAACGTGCAAAGCTCAACAACGTGCAGTGCGCTCTGGGCTCCAAGCTCAGCAGACCTAGGGACAACAGGAGCAGGCTCAGGCCAGGACCAAGCTGACTGCACTTCAGAATTTCTGTAGCTCTTTGTGCTGCATGTTTTTCTGAACTTATTTATAAAACCTTATTGATATAAAGAAAGCTTCCTGGGATCCCGTTCTGATATTGTCTTAAAGGACTTGCAACAACTTGGAAAAGTACTTTTGTTCTTTCTCATGCACAAATTTATGTTTAAGTGAGGGCGTATAGGTGCTTTATTGAGATTTTTTATCACCTTTTGTATTTTTGGCTTGTTAAGGCCATGACAGGCCACGGCTCTGAATCGCAACCCCTGCCCATGGCCTAGGACTCTCTTTTGGCTCAGCCTGAGGCTGTCAGTCCTTGCCCCTGCGACACAGTAGGCTGATGCCTCCAGCCCAGTCCCTTGGACAGCCCCCAGACCCGTGTTGCCTCCTGACCTCTAGCCCTGATGGCCTTGTATCATTGCACCCCTCCTGAGGGACGTGGCCCTGACGCGTGTGATGGAGCCTGTTTCCAGCCCTGGCTGCCCTGCCATGGGCATTCCTGCAGGACTGTGCCCTTTCGATGAGGGACTGCTGGGGTTGGTATCGCCCTTGGCCTTTGGGTCATCTGCACTTTGGGAGCCACTGCCCTCACTGCTATCTGAAGGCACCACTTTCCTGTCTTAAAAATGCACTTCTATTCCCACCTGCCTTAAAAAACAACAAGCAGCTTACCAAAACTCTGATATTGGTGGGAGGATTTTCAGAGAAAGCTTCAATCTAGCTGAGGCTGCCAATTTAGCTTTTCTAATTTCTGGCTTCAGCAACTGGTTAAGACATCTTAAGCTCAGTATCCTGCTTTGGCCATGAGTTTAAGTGTGCAGAACAAACAATGATTTTCAGCAAAAACTTAAAAAAAAGCTGCCTTCCATCAAACACTGTGAGGCTTTGCTATGAGGCTGCATGGTAACCAAATGGCTCTAAGAACATTTTTACCTTTCTTTAAAAAAGCATAATACATCAATTGAAAATGAAAAAATAATGCAATAAATCCCTTGCAATAAATTATTTTCTGTTGAGTTCTCACATTCAGCAGAGATTTTTCTGTATTTTTTCCCATACACCTAGGATAAGTTCTTCATTCCTCTATAGTTGTACCAAAGAAATAGACTCAAGAGGTGGCAATGAGGGAAGGGAAAGGAGAGAGACAAGAGCAAAGAAAGGGAAAACAGAAGAATAAGCAATACAATAGTCTCCTACTCAACTCTGCAAGCTGAGGAGAGACTAACTTCTTCTTTTACTGGATGCCTTTTATTTTGACTCTCACCTGAAAATATTCTACATGTTGTTTTGACTCCTTACTGTGAGAAAGGCAAGAATTATTTGTCATATTTAACAAAACTTGGCAGTCTTCACTGCCTAGCCCTAGGCCCTTGCTATATCCTTTCCATCATACACAGCCATTTCTGTACAGTGGCCTGTGAACCTGAACTCAGATTTCCCAGTTGGTGAGACATCATGCTGTTCCTCACCATCTGGCAAGCTAACATTTTCATCCAAAGAGGTTTGGACCGGTAGTGTAGAGGAGCTAATTATGTGCAGTGATTGTTTCATGACATGCTATTATAGCCAAACAAACAAGAAATTAATTGTGGAAACGTTTTCTCCAGCAAGTCCCCGTTCAACAGATTCAAAGATATAGAACAAAAAAGTCAATATGCATAAAGAGTGGTTTAAAAAGGCTATTTAGCACATCCAGCATAACTGATTTCTCCATATGTCCTGAATTACAGTCCTTTTGGTGTTATAGATGGGCAGGCACTCATAATATCTTGAGCATGGTTCATTTGCAGAGGATTTCACACCAAGTGCTTTAAAATAGTTCTGTAGTGGTAGCATTTGAGTCTTGGCTGTGAGATTTCATACTGAGTTTCTCAGGCAAAACTGTTCATTTGCTGTTTTTGTAAATACTCTACACAAATGCTCATTTGCTCTATAAATTTTTATTTTGCTTCCTTTCTAAGCTAAACTAGGCAAAGATAATGTGTTATTTTAGAAAATAGCACAAATAAGATTGCCCTCCATAGAACATAATATTTGTGAGTCAAAGCTTATTACTTCTTTGAATTGAAGTTACTGTTCATACTATGAAGTTACAGTTTATACTATTTTGTTTCTGATATACTCCTTTTTTTGACTAATAAGTATTTCTCTTCTAGAAAGTTAAAATGTAGAGACATACTTCTGCTTTCAATTTGTGATGTCAAAGAAACCCAGAAAGGCAGAGTTGCTTGAAACCTCAGGGACAACATAGGCCAAGTTCCTATGCGGAGACAGGATTGACTATATCTGAACCATCTTAGATATACTTCTAATCTGCCCCATGAAAGAGATTTAACTTGACTTTTGAAAAATTTCACTACTTTTAGAGTTAGCTTTTTTTTTGTTTTCCCTCACAAACCAAGATCTCTGGTGCATTCAGTTTATTTTGTGTTGTGCTTCCTGCAGGGGAAATGGAGGATAGTTCATCACAATTTTCTTATGTATTATTTTACTTAGCAAACACTGGTTGTATTTCCCTCAGTTTTCTTCTTTTTTCTTCTTTTTTTTTTTCCCCTAGGTTAAAAAACCCCCACAATTTCTGTAATATTTGCTCAATTTTAAAACAGACAAACATGAGATTTACTGTTTGACCACTGATACGATACTAACTTTTAATTGATTGTCACCTTCATATTCTTTTAATGCTTTTCTCCGGTATAATAAACTTTAATGTACATGTCCCATTAACTTTAAGGACTCTTCTCTCGTTTGAGTTCAGAAAATGCAAGATATGTTTCTGATGAATATGGAGAAAATACTTGCAGTGCAGATCAGAATACAGGGTTTTCCCACACTATCTGATATGGTGCATCTGAAATATGAATGAGGGGGCTCCACTCCAATTATAATAGAAGTTTAGTGCATTTATTCGTTCACTGTAAGTTCACAAAATCCAAGAAATGCTGAAATATTCTATACACACTGTGCTAAATTTTAAACATATCCTAACTGTGTTAATTTAAGATAACCCTCATAACTTAGTGTTAAACCTTATGTGCCTCAATCTTGTTTTTATATAGCACTTACTTACATGTGAAAATATTGCTCACCATTTTTTTTAAATGGGTGTGTGAGAAATTACTGCACCCTGTGTTTACATTTTAAATATGCTGAGAAATTCTAGATAGAAATAGTAAATGGTATTAATTATTTAGTTATAATTATTTGACATAAAACTTTAATTAGTCTGAGGAGAAATCTCAAGATTCTAGAAGAGGATAATGACTATGACCAGGCTCCTAAATAAATAATCTTTAACCCATAGCTGCTCCCTGCTTGTTATGGGATATAATAGATTCTCACACATGGAAGAGTAGATTCCTTTGCTTTACATTTCAGTTCCAATTTTGGTTTCTAAGTGTACAGGCACCTCATACATCTACCATTGTAGGATAAAATAGAATTTTTAAAGGTACTTTTTCCTGCAATTATATCTATTATTCACTGATACAAACGAGAAGTGAATGCTGCATGTTTTTTTAATGTAGGACTCATTATAAATCAAATTACCTTGCAAATATATTAAAAAAGACAAAAGTAATATCCGTAGCATAGATTTCATGAATACAAAAGGTTGAGGAAGCAATGAAATATGATGTACTGATAGTATAATTCTTGGTCTCAAAAGTACAGTCAAGACTCTCTTTGCTGACAAACCTCTTCAGTCTTTTCAGGTCTATGCTGCTTCACATTTATGTCTAGTCATTACCTCTACTTGAAACAAGATTCTAAGTTGAAAGACAGAGAGAAAAATACCCACAGAATCCTGAAGCTTAAGAAAAGAAAGAAAACAGAACAGGGCAGAGGCAATCAATGGCTTGCAAAGATGCAATGTCTACCATAGCCACTTCAGAATATCCACTTCTGTAATTTGTGAATAAAGATAATTTACACAAAGTATTCAAGAAAATCCTTGAATGTAGAAATCCTAGAAGATACCTTTCTATCTTGCATCTTAACAGTGTTACTGAGAAAAGAATCATAGGTAGTAGTAACAATAACAATCCTCAATCTTTCAGAGACCGAATGAATTTGCCATTTGTTTTAAGTTTGTTGTTGTTTCAGTGTGAAAGATAGGTCAAGAATTTGGGACAGAAATAGTGAATTAGTTCACTTTGCTCTGCTTTCCAAGCTGTAGTCATCAAGGCATACATTTTACTGTATATGAAATGTTATAGTAACAAACAAAACTCCTATTGAGATAGCATGTATTTAATACTGCTGGAAAAAAATGAAAAAAATATTGAAACAAGCCCACCTGATCATTGGTCACTTCTGTTTATTTCTGAACTTTTCTCCATTCTAAACTCTTGAAAATAATCAAATTCATGGGAGATTACCAAAATAATTGCTCTAATATATAAAACAGATACATCCTTTGTGCCTCAAGCAGCTCATTTTGAAAGGACAAGAGAAAATGCAAAGATGATGGAGAAGAATTAACATTTTTATTTTCTTGAAGAAACAAAAAATAAGATCTTGACTTGTTTGAGCACCAATCTTAGCTGCTGGATGCTAAGCTTCAGTTTTCTGTAGACTTCATTACAGATATCACTCATGCAAGGTATTTGAAGGCATGTGAAATATGAATGTGTGTAGCCATGTAGAGCAGGATAGAAAGTCATACGTGGGAAAGTTTAGGAATCATCAAATGACTTTTGGATAAGTGGGATGAGGCTGGTAAAGGAAGTAACAAAGTGAACCTAATAAAAAATGACAGAATAAGAAATAAAAACAGTGTTGAGAAATTCTCTGGAGGTTTTTATCAGAAATACAAACTTGCCATGGTAGAAATGCATAACTCAAAAAGAGAAAAAATGGTGAATGACAATAACTGTAACAGCTGAGAGCTGTCTAACAGTGCTGCGGTTTTAAAAGAACATGATCTGAAGTAACAAAAGCTGATAGAGACAAAAGTGGATGACACTTAGGTTGCATAACACAAGTGAGTGATCTGAGAGCTATTATGGAAGAAGGAAAGAATGATTTGTGTGTGCATGGCACACGCATGGGGATGGAGTGTCAGCACTGATGTCTGTGTATCAGAGACCCGTTGCAGAGAACTGAATGGAACAGAGAATGGGGAGTGAGGGGGATGCCAGAAGAAGAAACTTGTAAAAGCATGAATCTAAAACACTTTAGTGCCATTCTGGTAGTGATTAGAAAACATAAATACAATTTACACTAATTTTAAGATACTGTTCCATTGGATGGTGGTGCAAATGCGCTGCTCTCTAAAAAAAGATTTGTGCCACTATGGTTCAGTTTTGCTTTTGTTTAGCAGATTTGAGCTCTGTGTCCAAATTGATCTGAAGCACAACGTCTTTATTGGCCAGTAGCCTTTTCAATTTGTTGTGTTTTTATATGATGACATGTCTACACTTTATTATCAATGAATTCCTCGAAATAAATGCAATTGTGTCACAGAAGGAGAAGAGTGAATCACTCAGTCCTGTTGAATTTTAGTCTTGTGAACATTCCCAGTAGCATTCACTGCCTAGACTGCAATAACTCAGCTGTCGCCTGCAGCCAGACTCAGAAAATATTTCTTCACATTTTTCTGGTAAATACTGTACGGTGCTCTTTTTATGAGTCTGTCAATAGAATTAAAGAAAGTTATGGCACAAATGTTTTCAGTAGGTAAAAGAAAACAGACTTCTTCTTTGTTTTTGATTGTGGATTTATCAGCAGGCAGGTTGGATACAATCTCAGATTTGTTCTCTGCTTTTGGCATGCCATTGGCTATGTCAATAAGTATTCCAGTGTTTAGAGAGAGCTTAAAATAAATAATTTAAAAGGATGCAAAATATAGAATATGAAAGTCTTTGGTTCTTTAAACAGAATTTATTATGTTCAAAGTTATATCTTGATAAAAGGCAAGCATAACTTGCATTAAAATATTAATCCATCCATACCATTTAGTTCTTTGAAATATTCATATCTTTTTTTTTTCTCTTTTCCCTTTTTTTTTTGTAGCGGTGGTGGTTTGTGGAAAGGGGGGAGCAGTAAAGTGGGAGAGGCTTTGATGAAAAAAAGCTTTAATTGGGACCAAAACAGTCAAACTGACATCAATGTCCTTCATGGCTTTAGAAAACTGGTCCTGCTGGGAGTTACACTGTTATGGAAAATCCTCTTTAACTTCACAGTCCATGCTCATAAAGCACTTAGAATATCCTCAGTCTTTCCCTGAAAAATCCACTTCCTTCTTTTTCTTTTCCGGTGTAGATGTCCAACTTCATATTATTTACTCCATTTGTTTTCATTAGAGAGTACTATCAGTGCTAGACAGCTGCCGCTAAAATATGTTTTGTATTTTCTGTATGTGTTTAATGCTAGTTCTTTCCTTTTCTTCCCTCTCATCTTGCTTTGTTTTCTTTCTTTTTTATTTCCTTTCTTTTCTCTCCACATCTCACTGTAAACTCTTTAAGGCAGAAATCCTATATTTTTAATTGTTTGTATTTATATAGCACCAGATATAACCACTGGGCACTTGACCAACAAAAAAAGATACTGCAGGAAAATTGTCATCTGATTTTACTGTGACAGTGTAAGGTAATGCAGCACAGCTGGATCAGAGAATGGAACATGCAGTCAGAGTGCCTTGGTATTTGACCCTTTGTCTACCTCAACTTCTGCAATCATTCTGCTTTAAAATCTGTACCTGTTTTCAAGACATGTGTTTTTACGGTGACTGTCAATTTTTGAAGTAGAAATTAAAAAGTAATTAAAACAAAATTAATGTGACCAGACGATGTCAGCAGAAACAAAATAGTTATAGAGGAGAGTGTTCAGTAATATTGGGCACCTTAGAAGAGGAGAGGAAAGACAAGACAAGACACAGGCCAGAAGACCTAATAAATAAAAAGAGAGATTGGAAGGGATGGGTGATGACATAAAATTAATTGATAACATTTGAAAGAACATTTGAAAGTAAAACAATCATTTGTTGGAATGAGTGGAAGAAGAATGACATTGGCCTGCATCAGAAGCTTGTGTTCTTCTGATAGCACAAATGGAGAGTCTGTTAGGGGTCTGCTTGTCTTTGTGACTGCACCTCCAGTATTACAGCCTCTCTCTGGGTCTTTCATACTCTTGCCCTTTGAGCAGAAGAAAAGTACAAGAAGGAAAGAAAAGATCTGTAATATATGTTACAGCAAGATCATGCACTGAAAAAAAAAGTGACTGTTTGAATCAATACATAAGATTTAATAGATAAGTTTTAAAAGGTCTACATAAAAACGTTTATGAAATTCAGTACAGATGTACTTTCTGTCACTAGTGCTAAAGGGAAGAAGAAAACCTTTTCCCTTTTCTTCTTCTTGCTGATTTTTACAAAAGTATGGCAATCCTGTATAATGCAGTGATCTTTTCTTGTCAGTCAAAACAAAAGTCATAATTGAAGAAAAGAAGAAAAGATAAGAGAAAAAAACAGTTCCTGTAGACACACACACAAAAGTTTAGATTAATGTCAAATTAACTTGCCAGGCTTATGTTTCTTAAATCTGTTGGATGGAGTTTTATAGTTTGTGTAAAAATAAAGCCCATAAATTTTTCTCAGTGGATTACTTTTTTAAATCATGATGGGGATCTTTACCAAAGTGAAGCAGTGAAAGAGTACAGTATAGGCATTTGCATGTATGTTTTCAACTGGAGCTTTTAAAATAGTCTTTTGCTGTTGTAAAGTGATTCTGTCAAATTCCAGTGAATATTAAGTTTCCTGAATGTATTTTTCCTCTACTAGAAAGTATTTTTCCTACTCAGAGGAAAGGACATTCTTCATTATGTCTTTCCAAAAAATGATGCAGGTTCACAGTAATATGAACAATAAAAATTTGTTATCCTCATCTTATTCTGAAACTCATAGATACTGTGAACTACATATGACTTTTGTCTTTGACCAATACCTGAGTTTGAGGAAATCAAGGCCTGCCCTTTAATCAGGAAGTTATTCATTCTTAGAAGGAATTTTCAAGACTCTCTTTAACCTTAATTTCAATTATTCATCAAAATTTAAGATGAATATAACATTTGAATTCATGACTTATTTGTATCTCATGGCCAATGCTGGACATGATGTGTGTCTTGTGCATGCTTTTCTTTCTTTCAGAATTACAAAAATGACTCACTTATGACCCTGGAATTTTCCTTCCTTTTCTTCCTTAGCATTATTATTTGCCTGCAAGCCTGACAGGCTTAAAAACATGTGGCTGGGCTACAAGACCAGCTATTCTAAACAAACGTTCCTTTCATTTTTATGAGGATCAATGGCAACTGCAAACACACTCATCACCAATATTCTAAAAGACTTCAGAATCTGAGATGGAGGCTGGATCGCTTTCCAGTTTTCAGGCCAAGGAGTATACCCTGTCATTATGCTGAGGTGGGATTCAGGTTCCTCTGTCTTCTACAGAAAGGAAATTAAAGGATATGCACAGAACAGGATTTATGGTTGCCCTCTAAGGATTAATTGTTTGATCTTGGTGACTGGAGTACCCTATGGCAGGCCACAGCTCATGGTGTGGATTGCTTGAGCTGCTAACGCAGCGCAGACATTAACAACTGTGATTGCATTGTCAGGGGCTCATTTTTCAGAAGCTGCTTCACCTTCTGCCTGAGTCTGTCTCTGTCCAGCTAGTCTTTGATTTTATATTTCTCTGGCGATGCAGCTGGCTCTGAAAACACTGGAAATGAAATATAGGGAGAAAGTTAAAATAATTTATTTTGTGGAAATCTTCCAAAAGTTTGGTTGGTCTGCTAAGGCTGGCGAGAAATTTATTAAGCTGAGTAGAGAGAGGAAAAAAAATCAGTAGTAGTTTAAAATGACAAATATGTATAGGCATGTTTGTAATTTGAAGACCACAGAGGTAATTTGCAGGCTTCAGAGATGAAATGATTGCATAGTGTGGGTGTCTTCAATCCACCTCTAGTGTAATGCAAACCGTAATAGCTAGCAGGGATGTGACATATTTTTTTTTGTTTCTGTTTATTTGCTTGGATCTTTAGGAAAGAGAGAATCCTTTTTGAGAAACTTGTTTTAAGTATTTGTTTTGCCTAAGGTCTGTTCAATCATTCTAAAGAATGAAATAATGAAAATATTTCAAGTGAAATATGTTAGATTTGATCAGAAATCTTTCTTTGAGAAGTTGTTGATGTATCTAAACATAGTGACTAAAGTTCTTACTGTTTTTTAGCTTTTCTGTCTTGAAATAACAACTTGTACTATAATGATTGAAATTCTTCTGTGTTTGAAGGGTTTTTTTTTGAGTGAATGAAAGGAAATGGAAAGAAATATTCAAGTGTTCTAAGTCTGCTCATGTGAATTTAAGTCTTTCACATTAACTCTTTTACACATTTCAGCCGCTGTGTATGGCTTGAAAATAATGTTAATATTACAGTTACCCTCAAATCTTGTAAGAGTGCCCAAGTGGTTTCTATTTTTACAAGTTCTAATAACAAATATAAATGCCACAGCAAAATGACATGCACTGCAGTTACATCACAAGGAGGCAAAGTTAGGTGTAGTAATAAACAGTGAAAAGTCTATTTGCCCTAAACTTTCGATCCATGCCATGTCTTTGATGAACTTGCAAAAAGCTGTTTATAGTAAGTTGTCATCTCTTAGTCTTCCCTATGAATATATTACCTTTTACCACATTTCAAAAAGAAAATACTGTGAATAAAACCCTGTGAATTGATGTTAAAGGCTTTTCTGTGACACTTGATTTTTTAACCATTAGAGACACTCCAGTATTTGCAAAATGACAGCTGTTGTTTATAGAGTCCTACTACACCTGTAAAAAATCCAGAAAGAATTTCTTATGTTCTCCTTTGTATTTTAGGAAGATTGTGCAATTCTGATATCTAAAGTGAGTAATTTTGTTTATTGGTAATTTTGGTGATACTTATAGCTCATTTCTCCCAGTTAGCATTTGTTAGTGGTTTGCAATGATACACCATGCTCAGAAAAAAAAGTATCTTTTGTAGACATAAAATCAAGGCTTTGATGACAATTTAAAATAATTTTGAGACAGGGAAAAGAATAATGCAGATATTCTTTCTCTTTTTATTAATAAAAATATTCTAGAGCATATTTCCTAGATAGTTATGCCAGTGCATAGGAGTAATAGGGCTACTTACATTATTATCAAATGCAATATATTTCATGAGTGAATCTGAGATCTGGCAGGGTGCTGGTTTAGGGAAGATGTTTCAGACTAGCAGCTGTCTACAACATTAAATGGGTACATTTGAAGGCCATTTTTTATCTGTGCAGGAAAATCCGTGTTGATTGGAACCATTTAACATAGCTGTACAAGATGCTCACTGAAAATCCATGGTGGGTGACATGTCTCTGGTTCTGATAGTATTCTCCTCGTGTGGGTGTTCAGGGAGTGCGAGAACCTGGATTAGCTCTTTTGAGGTCAGCTGGGAGTACAACCGCGGTGGAACTGAAAGGGAAATAAATTCTCTTTTGTATGGGGTTGAGGTAGGTTAAATCCAGGATAGCAGGTGCTAAAACGTTTCCTTCTGTCGCTGTTTGATTCCTAGTCTGCTCTGGGACAGAGACGCTGCTCACTGCCTTCCACTTAAACCTTTCCACTCCTACATAGACTGGCTTCTTGTCTCTAGAGCCTTCTGTGCTTAATCAATATGGCTCAGAACAAACATTTTTTGCAGTACAGAAAATGCTGTACAAGTTTATCTGACAGTAGTTACATTTTCTTCCTGCTTGTAAACTTATAGCCATGGAAACAGCTTCAGTGCTTGGCCCTGCTCCGCAGGCAGAAAGCCATATTTTTTATGAGGAAAGCAGTGACTCTGTGAGTTTTCCAGTAGTCGTTTACATAATATATAACAAGGATGGGATAATACTGTTTGTTTGAACTTCCCTCTGCCACAACCTGGCTGCAAGAAAAAGGCTGTGAGTCCTGCAAAGCCTCAGAACAAGGAAGCAGAAGCAAAAAGCAATCTCTCCTCTCTCAAATCATCAGCAGAAAGCCAGCACTGCAAGAAATGGATGCTCATTAGTCCCCCTGGCAAGAAATTATCCCCATTCAACCCATTCTGGAATTGCAACTGCAAGTAAATCCCAGAAGGAATTCTACCCCAGTGAAAGCAGTTTTCCTGACACTTATTTTTTATTTAATCATCATGCATTATTTTATATACATGGCTAAAAGACTTGTGAATAGTATAACATATTTCATGTGCAAAAAATGTGTATTTTCTTGGCCGATTCATACTTACAAATTTGAAACAAGGAAAAACACGAGAAGATTGTTCCAAGGTATAGTAATTGCAGTTATTATTTAAAGAAATGATACCTAGGCAGCATTAAGAAAAAGAAAACTATTTGTGGCTGAAGCTAATAAGATCCACTTATTTACTAAGAGGAAGAATATTTTTTTCTTCCAAAAGTCACATATGCCTGGTAAAATACTGTGGGATTTGACTTCAAGATAACTAATGGTTATGGCTAGTCTAACATGTAATGATATATACAACTGTATGCCTAAGATAGGGCTAGGACCGTATTTATTGTACAAATTTTGATGATAACTTGCTATTATGTCACAGGTACTGAGTTTGAATTTTCAATTTTGAGTAATTTTTTGGTTGCCCAGTTTATTCTTTCTGACAGCCACAGTGAGCACAGTGGGCTTTGGATCCACTTCTGTTTTAAAGGATGTGTTGATGTCATTATACTTAGGGCTTTAAAAGGTCATGTGAAGCTAAAAGAATATGTGGTACCCTGTTGCACCTCAAATGCCATCATGTGTTGCCTACCTAAAGGCATAGCTCTGTGTCATAGCATAATGTCGTATGCTACATTATATGTGTATAACTGAGTAAATTCGAAGTAATGTCAACGAGTTGTCCAGATTACCAGCCAGCTGAGTTACTCTTCTGTTTTTATTTTGGCAACATTTGTTGAGATACTAGTCATGAGATAGTACAGTCCTATCTAATCATTTCTGTTCACAGAAGTTAAATCTGTTCATTCCAGTATGAATTCAAATATTAATTCTTTTCTTTCTGATGTGTTACGACAAACAGTTCTTGCTTTGTTTTTAAGGGTAGGACCCCTGCTTTGTGTTGCTCTGCACAATCTAGGAAATCCTTTTACTCGTACACACAAGTGATCGTGGTCTTTCCATTTTTCTCTTCCAGTGGCTTCCATCAGACTGTCACATATTTTAGTAGTTATAGGGAGAATATCTATACGTAATTATCTACAATTTCAAAATCATCATTTTCCATGTTTTCCCGAAAGTAGCTTTATTGTGTTTTCATCTCTTAAAAATCTGGTAAGCATCCATATATTCTGAATGTGTCTATTTGATAAATTAAGACAGCTTTTAAGCTCAGCTGTTTATTCAGTATGTTTTCAAACTACCATTTTTTGTTTAGTATTCAGTGAAATAGTGTAAGAGAGACCATCTGTACTGCAGCTGCAATGATGCTACCTTTACTTTTGCTCTTCACTAGGAAATCAATTGTAGCCATTTTTGTTGTTATTTTATTTTTTAATCTGTTGGAGTTTGAGGAATGCTAGGAAAAGACAAAATCTTAAAATTAGCATTTTTGTTAAGTGAAAGCTCAAGACTGTAAAAGCTGTGCTGGCTGTAATCCTCTTTTAATCTTCTGTCTTCATGAGTAGATCTCTGATAATGATTCAGTAATCATATACACATCACATGATCACACATATATCACATGATCACATATTAGAAAAGTATTAGAAAAGTGTCTGTCACAGCACTTCAAGTGCTGTGAATGGACCTCACTTTATTCTATGATAATGCTAATGAAGTATTATAGACAAGATTTTTCAGAGTTTAGGCTGTTGTGAGAATGCATGTATTTTAATTTTTGCACAAGTGTTCATTTACAATGTAAGTACTAAAGTTCTATCTGAAGCAATCCCATCATCTGCAATTAAAATTCTCCAAGTAGTAAATATCTTCAGGAAGAAGCTTTTAATTAAGAATTGCCCATTCAGAGAGGCTCTTTGTCACATTAAGTGAATAAAGACAGCAGAAAACTGCATGATCCTCTTCATCCTGTTTGAAGTATTTATTTGCACTGTATAAATTATTATGAGCTTTTTTTTTTTCCCAAAATATTTGAACTTCTAGTTTGCATTTAGTTAGAATCATTCTAGTTTGTCAAAATGTATTGTAAAGAATTTCTAGGAAAAAAAATCACTGGTGAAATTTTTCTAGTTATAACTCCTTTTGAAGTCATTGGAGTTAGGCCAGGAATTCATGTAGTCTCTTGAGTTTAAAATTCTAAAAGCCAGGTTGCACATAATACTTCAGAAGAAAATAGAATGATTTTTAAGTAGCTAGAAGGAAATTAAAACACATCGAGTCTGCCATTCTAGTGTTTTAAAATTGATATTTACAGAATTCTTTTGTCTAGAATTTGTTTTTGCATAAAACCTTTTTAGTCTGCACTTCTTCCGTGAAAAGACTTTCATTGAAGACTTTCAAAGATTGGTCAACATGCACTGAAATGTAATTATTAGATGAAAAGTTTTACAAGTTTTTTTCTTGTCCTTTGAACAAAGTACATCTTTATACAGTTAAAGCCTGAGGACAAAACGTGACTTAATATTTGCATGCACAAATTCTGATTAATACAGAATTTGATGAGGATGTTTACAGTGCCAATTGCTGCTGCTTTTACATTGTTCTGCATTAATCTGCAAAAAAAATCCTGAGACCTCCATGAAGAAAAGAGCATGTGAGAACTATGTTCAACAAGAGTTGTAATAAGAAAGCCGAGGACATTTTCAGATAGTTTAAGATGTTGGGGTGTTTTTCCAAATAATTCTGGTCTTGAGAAATACACTGTCCAAAACTTACTATACCAATTTTAGCTCAGAAACGCTCAGTGAAATTCAGAAAGAAAATTCTTATTTTCCTCTGATTTAGAAGAGTTTAGAATGAGAGGTAGAGGGTTTTTTATTTTTATTTTTTTTAGATATATCTATAGCATTTTTGCCTTGTTTTGATGGGAAGAAGACAGAATAAATTGGGCCACTCATTCTCAAAGAGGAATAAGAATGATCAAACCAATGTATAAGATATTGTTGAAAGGCAAAGTATCCTAAGGGAACTGAGATTGCTGATACATCAGTATATTGCAAACCTATTCAGAAGTTGAGTACATTCCATATTATATTTTATTGGGTGCTTTCACGTATAATTCCCATCACATCTGGATTTTCAATTTCCTATTCTCTGTGCATCTCATTGAGTGAACAGTAAATAAAATCTCACTGGGTACTTCTGCACTGATTTCTTTCTTGGGACTGTATTTTGATATGAGTACCTCATCCATCTGCTTGCTCTCAAATTCCCTCTTGGGGTTAGAACACAGGTGCTATTGTAAGCGAATTTGTTGAATATTTGATGGAATTTGCCTTCTGTTTCCAAGTAATGAAAGGTCACCACCCTCATTTATTGGGATTTCAGTTCTTGCATGCTTGTATGATAGTCTGGAACTATCCATACAAAAGGTATAAAGAAAACAGGTGAACGTCAACCTTTAAGATAAAAGCCAGATTACTCCAATATTTTTGAAAGGTGCCATTTAAAGCAATATAGCTTTATTCATATAAAAAACTGTAGTAGAGTGAAGACTGCAAGCATTCCCTATACCTGATATTTTAAGGTGTCCGACAGGATCTGTGTGACTTTATTTGCTTTCTTTCCTGAGGAAGAAATCTCTGAATGTATATTCAATATTACAACTAATTAACCCTTTTAAAACAAACACATTTAGTAATACAGAGCAAGATTACCTCTTCATCAGCCCCTTTGTGCACCTTGCTCAGATATTAACCTAAATTTATGAAGACCTTTGGAAATCTCCATCACTGCAATGCAGTAGCCTGAAGAGCCAAATGAATTAAAGGGTCTGCTGGATACAACACCGATATTTGAATGACCATAATGTTGCTTGATATTTAATTGAAATGAAACTTTTTATGCTGCCCTTCACTTAATCTCCAACAGCTTGTAAACTGTAAAAGTGGAATGCACAACTCTATCTTATCAAATGACAAGTGGAAATTTTGGTTTGTAGACAATTATATGTAACACAAGGAGGTCATTGGCATTTTAGAAACATATCTTACATGTGTGGATATGGGTGCCTCTGTTGAAATGATCACTAGAAAACTAGTTAAATATATAACAGCTGTGCTTTCTATGAATGTTTTATCTGTAATGTCCAGGATTTATTGCAGTGTAATGTTATGATCAGATCCTGCAAATTTTCTTGGAAAGAAAAAAAACTTCAAAAGATTCAAGGGTCTCATTAAAATGATTTTGATTTCAAGAAAGCTAAGATTTTACCTGTTCTGAGAGCTGCTGTATAAAAACAGATCCATTTAGCAATAAGCTAATGGAAACATTTCTTTCTCATCTGAGTATGTGACAGCGCAATGATGATTGCCAATGCAGCCACAGAGTGTGTTCATGGCTCTACACTTCAAAAAAAAATCTCCCAAAACTACAGAACTACATTTTTCTATGTCAATCGTAATCAATGTTCTGTCTTCTTGAAATCAACACAGGTAATTAAGTGTTTTCCATCTCATATGGAAGTATTAAGCTCTGACCATCTCTAGTCGGTTCTCCTGACTTTCATCGTATTGAACTTCATACCATCTTAAGCAATAGCACAGTTTAACAGGCTTTATTAAGGAAATGAAAAGGGAGTTAGAAATGCTGAGCATTTCTATATGCATAAGCATATAATCAATGCTTATATGGAATAGCCAGAATTATGTGTGGTGACAATCCAGTTATGCCCTTTTTTTTTTTCCCCTAACAACACATCCCATTATCATGGAAGTCTTTTAAAAGTAGGAATGTTGCTTTTGCCTTTCATATTATAGAAGAGATTTTACTAAATTTAAGGGGAAGAAGTTCATACGCAGGGATTTTTTTATCTTTAAGAATCAAAAGGAACTTCTAAAGAATCTTAATAAAATTATATTTCAAGTTCAAATAGTGATTTTTTTTTCCACTGTTGTACCTAAAAGAAGTCAAGAGTTATATGACTTTTGACTTGCAGGACTTACATTACTCCCTAAAGATATTCAGCCAAATAACAGAAATTATCTGAGAAAAGACAGCTGCTTGTTCAAATTCTACCTTTGGATGGCAGCATGGCAATTCTGTCAGCACTTTGAATGAAGGAAGGAATCCATACCTATCTCTACCTAAATTAAATGAATGCTGTAAAATAAGACTGGGATAGCATTATGTTGTATTTTTCCATGATTTCAAGGACACTGATGAGGACATGCTTGAGGTACATAAAATTCTTGTCCGTTGCATGGCAGATAATTGCTTAATTTGAGTTATGTTCAATGCTCTACTGGCCACAGCCTACTTGCTGAAGAACTAAGATCAAAACCTATAAGACTAAATAAATGTGTCTGGAACCATTGGCATTGTCTGAGACTCAAACAACTATGTTTGAAATCGATGTGTTTCTTATTCCATATGTTTTTTGTGAGAACATGGTTGCTACTATATCTGTCCTAGTGAGGACACTGAAAGAGGTTATCTTCTCAACCACCACATCAGTAAAGATGCTTTTTATAGATGCTGCTGAGACAAGGTATGAAAGTCTGAGTTAGATGCAGATGCCAGGAAAGTAGTTTAATTCAAGATGATGTACAGCCACATATATACATCTTGAAAGCTTCAGCTGTCTAACCCATATTATACTCATAGTCCTTTTGCAGAACTCCACAGGGCAGGTTCTGAAAGTGCTTTTCATAAACATGCAAGGAGACAGTCAATCATCTACTCCTTGTAGGGATT
Source organism: Crypturellus tataupa (assembly GCA_034781795.1). Taxonomy (NCBI): domain Eukaryota; kingdom Metazoa; phylum Chordata; class Aves; order Tinamiformes; family Tinamidae; genus Crypturellus; species Crypturellus tataupa. Next base: position 1,896,328 of record JAWLRI010000319.1, read on the forward strand.
TACCAGGATGACTAACACGGCCTGATGAAAATGTTTTATAATTTTCACTCTGTTCCAACAAGGAGTATATAACAACCTGGCAAACTGGAAAACAAAACAAAATCCTCTATTCAAACATTACCTAAAACTTGTGGTTTGTTATTGGCAAGTGTCTTTCAGAACCAGTAAAGTCCTGTGATATACTCATTTACCACAAACACAGAAAAGAAAGAAAATACAGAAGGCTGGAATTTTATATTCAAAAGTGAATGTGGTGTCATTCCTAGATGTGTTCTGTCTTGAGTTTTAATAATTTCTTTTCCTACTGGGATGGTCCAGGAAGGACATTCTTTCTAAATCACCTACAGATGATTGACCCTGGCACATTTCCTAAAGACAGAGTGCTGATTGAATCAACTCTAACTGTAATCCTTTTACTTAGTTTTGCCGAGATCTCGTAGTTCTGTCCCACATTTCATTGTCTCACTATGTCAGTCTAGGGCATAATGATTTTAGTGTGGAGACCCATATTTATCCATTGTCTGCTTAAGCTGCTGTTTTCTGTACTGTTCTGTTTCCTTCTGTGTTGCTGTGTTTATTATAAAGTCAGATTACAAAATTAAAAATTTCATTTGCTTAGGCATTCCATTTCTGTGAAACTCTTCTCTGCATTCCAGCCTGCATGATGGCAAATGTTTAATCTTACAATGATATTTCCATTTATGCAAGGAAAGAGAAGGAGGAGCACATATTTCAAAGGAAATGGCTCTCAAGATTAACACTGCAATTTTCTCAAGGTAGAAACTGTCCAAGGTAATCTCAGTGAAAAGGTGGCCACTTTTAAACAGAAAATTTATATTACTTTGTTAGTGGCTAATTTGTGGCTAATATATTTGCAGTCTTGATGATAAAAAAAAAGAAATCTAATGGTCATAAATTAATACATCAAAGTTATTTATTGTACATTCAGATTTAATTATTGTAATTAATGATTCAGGAAGTTGTCATGCTCTCTACTCTGAAGCTACTCATAGGCTAAGGAACTGATTTATTATTCCCTGAACATGTGAAAAACAGTTTGGTTTAGACATCCTTTAATGAGTCATATCCTGCATATCTATTTTCCATCTTCTGGGATGCTGTCTGCTTCTATACCATCCTTCTTTTTTCTATCTGCAACCTAAGCTAAGAGTATTTCTGTGTTAAACTGTATTAATAGCACTAGTGGACTAAGGTGGATAGATCATGTTATATTAAAGAACACTATAGTCATCTGTGTGTCAAATTTTCATTTCATTCTAACTCCCGTATCATAATAAATGTAGGCATTTCTTCATTTAGATTTGGGAGCAAAATCTACAGCCTTCCTATTGTCCATACCTCTGAGACAAGATTTAGTATGTAACTAAGTGTGTGTGTTCTTGGATTTCATTGTTCAAATGAGAATCTGAATCAATATATGCATTTTTCACCTCTTTCTAAATAGAGCATGTTAATTCCTAAACACATCTATAGGAACAGAGAATTTCAGAAAGGAAGAACAGCTATCAAGGATACTGCACTCGGATTCTCCATAAGCTTTTTCACTGAGTCGAGCCCCACTGTGACAAAACTTCATACGTTCCAGATATTGCATTCCATCAATTTGTGCCAGTTTTCTAAAAGACAATGAATTGTATCAGCAAATGAAAAAAAAAAAAGTATCATAAAGTGCAAATCAGTAAAGAACTGTGACTCACATTGATACCAATGCAAAAACATAGGCAATGTAACAGTTTGGATATTTAACAGTAACCTTATGCATTAATTAATTATAATTTTTTCATTTAAGTTTGTTTCTGTGGGCATGAGAACTGACCTTTGAAGTAGTCACTAAAGAGGTCTATATTTGAATATAGTTACAACTGGAGAATACATTGCAGTTTTAAATAGAAAATAGACCATAGTTACAGGGTTTTTAAAAAGACTCAGTCAAGTGGCCTGTTTCTCTTAGTCTTGGTTACAACTGTTATTGGTTCAGGTTCAGATCAAAATGATTGAAAAGCACAAAAATCAATAAAAATAAACATCCATAAAATTTTAACAGCGATTTGGGTAAATAAAAGGTCACATAAAGTTGGTAAAGAGATAAAAATAAGTAATCATAGAAGAAACTATTCAAAGTGTGAAGAAAGTTAGAGATCTAGCCTACTGATTCAGCGATCTTTATTTTTGGAAAACCATGGATTAAAAGGTGAAATGATAGTTGTTCTAGCAGCTGTTGTCACATATGGTGAAAGATATATATATATATAATATATATATAAAGAGTAACAAATACATGATTTTATCATATTTCATTTTAAAAAGTATAGTGATGCTGTCGTATATTTCTTATTGTATTTCTAAAAGGTAACAAGACTTTGAACAAATAGGCAGTACATAATATAAAAAAAATACAAACTTGATTTCTGAATAAATTATGAAATTATTAAATACTACAAATACCAGAAAGATAATGAATTTGTAAGCTTTTAGAAAGTATTTGAAACAATGTCCTTTTAAGCCATCATCAAAAGGACAACTCAGGTTAGTTTGTTCAAGAATATTCTCTTGCGATTCAAAAGCTGGCTGCAGGACCAAAACCAAAGGGCAGGCACTGAATAATAATAGACCATGCTCTTTTCTTTTGAGCTACTCTGGAAACTGATTTTAGAAGCAACATACAAGTGAAGATGATAAACAAAATAGGTCTTCATTTTCAGTTGTATATGATATACAAAGTATGACTCCAGGATGATTTTCATTTTGAGGCTCCATATACTAGATGTAGCATCACAGAACTTGGTCAATATTACTTTAGTACAATTTACTCTAGTTCTGATATTGAGATATTGACAAATAAGGAATTCACAGAACTGCAGTAAAATTTATCAGGAGGAAAGTTATAGCACTCATAATTACAGAGAAGGAGTTGGAAATTAGGTTCAAAAGCCAGAAGGCAAATGCAAAGCACTCTGTAATATAAAAAATAATAATTGATTTTCCAGATCTGAATCATAAGTTTTGAATGTAATGTTGGCAATAATATCATAGTCAGGCTGCTCATGCTGTAATCCTTCAAATTCACAAGGGCATTTCATATTCTCATCGAACTAGAATTATTTTTGCATTATGTTGAGCTGGAAATTACCAAACTAGAAAGTGATTTCTTTTTTAGACTATTATATAAATGAAAAATATTTATTTAACCAATATTATTACTAATGTATAATTGATCTAGACATACATAGGTTTATCAGAATTTATCTTAAAACTGAGATTTGTTCAGTAAATATATGCCAACATGGTGAAAACAAGAGTAACTTGAAAATTTGCAGATACAGAATAAAATTATAATAATCTTTCTTATAGGCCATAAAAATTCAAATTTATACATGCTACCTATTCTCTTTCTGATTCAGTAATCCCAGGTTCAAATGAGTACCAGAAGTTCTAAAAATCCTATAGGAGAAGCTATTCTTGACTTTTATAAGTGTACTGCAAGAAAATTCAAAAACCTTGCAAAGCTGTATATACTCATGAGATTTCCACTCAAGAGTTAGATTACATAGACTCAGTTACTTAGGCAAGTTTTGGAGATGCACTGAACTGGTACACACAGCTGAGACAAATCACATCTATACATTTGGAAATTTGCTTATCTGCAATTGTAGTAACAATTAGAATTCTGGTGGGCTATTGCAACCTACCAGGAGGTAAAATTCTTTTATATAATGCAGACGACTGAACACAACAGACTAGATTTTTCTGCCGTAGTTGACGTGTCCTAGACACAACTGAAGTTTCTTTGCCTTTATCTTTATGGCTGCAGGAAAACATAACATGCAGTTACTACTGCTGTATTGAAAACAGAGTCGTGTTTATTTTAATAAGCCTATTTTGTTGTTGCAGGGGTGGTTGCTGTTTTGTCTGAGAGTGTATTCACTTGATAAGTGGCTATAAACAAACTTTGTGTTACAACAATTATGGTGCTGTAACTTCTTATGTTCCAGTAATAGCCATTAGAAAAGCAGGAGAAACGGATTCTCCTGGATGTGCACTTGTTAGCCATATGCAAGAACATGAAATATTTAAACATTATCCTAAACTGAAAATAAAATTTGAAGGAAAGTCCATACACAGTATCACAAATCTAGAGGTGTGCCTGAGTTTGAGAACATTATGAACTTCAGGGGTATTCATGGCAGCTCACAGAAACTTCACATCCTATGAGTTCACATTTGACAAAACTCCTTTTGTTAGCTGAGAGAAGGTTTGCGTGCATTCCATAGAAGCTGTGTAATTTCACTGGTGATCTTGGACAATAGAAGATTGGAAAAAATATCTGTGAGGCAAAGGAAATACATTTTGAAGACATTATGAAAATGATGCAGAAGGCATTATGAATATGATGCACTCCTGGTTTTCTGCCTTATTTATTTATTTATTTCCTTTAATTCCTATTTTGTAGAGTTGACAAGTGATATTCTTAATGCTATGAGCAATTTTTCATTCTCAGTAGATATGCCATTATGAATACATCTTCAGTTTAACCTGAATTACAAAATAAAACTGCCAATCTTCTGGTAGCCTATCACTGTCAGCATTCTACTATTTGGACATCAGTAGATTTTTTTTTTCAGATTTTTCATAACACTTCTTCACTTATTGGAAAAGGCAGGTAATAGGCAAGGAGTCCAAACAGGGATGTCACTGTCCTACATAACGTAAGAACCATCCTCTCATAATACAGATATTTTTATAATTTTGGCCAGCAGCACTGGTTAGCCTGTAGCTGAGCAAAGGACAGACATTGTTGTGGGTAGATATAGATCTGTAAAATTGTCTCATTTTCTACTTGTTGCTATATAGCAATTTTGAAATCAAATGTGTTCAGCTTGTCCATTAAAAACATTTCTTATTAGTACCGTGACGTAAACTGTATTCTCTAAAGATGTACAGCTTGCTTTGTTTCTATGTCCTTGGCAGCACTAAAAGTACAGCAGCAGATTTTTTTTCTCTTTTAAGACAATACAATTGCATTGTCTTTTCAGTGAGTAATTACAGTTGTTAGAAATAGGCACTATATACAAATAGTTTGCATTGTTCCTCTTAACAGGCAATATTGTGCCTGTGTCAAAACTAAATTTTATCTATGACCTTCTTGTTCACCTATCTTTATTAGGTTCCTCTGAAATTTTTTATTGTCTTTTCTAGCCCTTGCTGTTTCATCTTGACTGTAATTCTGAAGTTACTCACTGAAATTAGCACCCACATAACCTACCTTGCTCCTGATGCCACTGCCATTTTAAGCACTATGTGACATAGATATAATGTGCACAAGTTTAGATAGCAGAAGGGCTGAATACTGGCAGTCACTTAATGAACGTGGGATGCCAGCTACTTCCAGATCATTGCTTTGGGTGCATGCCCAGCCACAGCCCAACACGATGTTTGGATGAGACCTGTGTGTATGTGCATCATCCCTAGCCCTCCTACCTGTGTGTATGTGCATCCTCCCTAGCCCTGGTTTCTGTTGACTGAAAATGTGGGCAAATGGGATGGTAGTGAGCTGTGATGTTCTCCAAGACCAATTCCCTCCTCTGGTCTGCTACTCTAAAAGCAGAGAGACTTTGACGTTTACATAAAGAACATCCTCCTGAACTGTTAATTTGTTAACTGTCTTTAGCATTTTGTAAGACTAGTATTTCCACTATGGCTACTAAGAAAGCATCATCAAGTAGTTAATAAGAACAGAAAATACTTATTGAAACAAACCTCACTACAAATGCAGTAGGGAAAATAATATCTTCTGAACATGTATAAAAAAAAATTGTTGGGATATAAATGATCAGATATTTGCTTAAAGTTACTTCTGCAATATGTTGCATATGTAATGTGCAATATGGTGCATCTCCAGTGAGAATTTTTTTTTACTCATTTGCAGTATAATTGCCTGCATGAAACAGGCAGGTAGAAATGTATACTGCAGAATTAGAAGGCACAACACAATATTAAAGGCTTTAAGAAAAGTCAAATTTGACGTCATTTCCTATTCCCAAATTTCAAGTTACTCTGAGGACTGTAGTTACTGTCCTGGGAGACCTGTCCCAGTTGTGGTGTCTCTCCTGTCTGCCTACCTGGTTGCAGCTACAGTCAACTTCTCCTTTGGCTGATGTCCAACCAATAGGAACTCACACTCTCAGCCATACAACCCCTCTGTATTTTGGGGTATTTTCGCTATTCAGAAAGAATTGTTCCTCTGGCTACTTTGCCAAAGGAATAGTATACTTTGCATTCTCCTTTATGATAGACTGTATAGTACCTTACGTTTGTGTAAATTACTCCAATGAAGGTTAAGGTTTGACTTTTTTTTTTGGCTGAATATTGTATCCCTAAATTGAGCCTTTATTACCTAAAAATTAGTAATTTTCCTGTAAATTACAAAACATCAATTCTCAAGCACATTTTCTACTAGAATTTACCAACTGTGAATTAGCTACTTGAATTTAGTGCACTCATAGTAACACAGGTAGCCAAGATACAGATGGCTCATGCAAGCACATAAATGGACAAGATATCTTTAAAAGATGGTCATTTCTCTTCATAGATCTGTATGTGTCTTTCAGAAAAGAAAGAGCTAACAGTGAACTGCCCTTGTACTGATGATCACAGATATTAGTTCAGTTTATCTGCTATTAAAGAGATTTTTCTGTCAAGTCCTATCCTATCCAAATATCCTATCCTACTAATTTTCTTTTCCTAGATTATTTTTCTTAAATGAAATTTTATCTATAAAACATAAGTATCAGAAGGGTAGGAAAACTGACTCTAAGTGCCACCAGAAAGTTCCTTCCTAGGTTTTCCTACTCTTTATCACCCTTGTGTTTGAAACAGAAACAACTATGAAACTCATAATCAGTTCTTCCTTGCATTATATAAATTTATTACTTTAAAACCCCTTCCTAGAATCTAAAGGATCAGAATACAGCTCATCTTAATCCACATAGCCATATAGGGTCTCCACTTCCTGCCCCGGAGTGTGAGGTTTAGAATGTACTTTGGCTTCAGTACAGCTGATAAAATTGCATATGAGAGTGACTGCAGAACATTTCATACGGAGATGATTAATTGCTTTTTCTTAATATCATCATGAAATTCTTTCCATGCACTGTTATTTTGCACAAAGCTCACCAAATGTTGTTGATGAAGATTCAAATTAGGTAAGACATTGCATATCAGCAGCTTTTTGACTGCTCTTTTTAAAGATTTTAAAGAGTTAAAGTAATTTAGCTCTTCTAAATAGAGTTTTAGTTTGTAATGGAGTTTTTCTCTTAATATATGAAATGCATGTATGAAATTTACTGAGAGAACAATTTCTGTATTTGCATTTTTAAGTGGTGATGCTAGTTGCAATCATTTCATATAATTGCATCTTTAAATAATTGCTTTCAGAGAAAGATAAGTTGTAACTTGAATAGTAAGAAGTGGGAGTAGTCACAAATAGAGGAAATAAGGCTGCAATACAAGACCTACAAAAGCTTCACCCAATGTCCTCGTTTGTTAAGGTTTCCCTCTTTGAATTCATATTTAACCATAGTTATTGCTTCTATATGTTCATTTTCTGTACACAAAATCTGTACAATAATGTTCTTCTTGCTTATATTGATGTTATAAGGAGAGTCATAGTTAAAATTTCAAAGGGCTTTAAAGTGTGGTTAAGGATCCATATAAGTACCTTAGAGATTTAGAAATAGCAACCACGAAAGAGGCCATAACATATTATTAAGCAGTGCTGGACAAAAGAGAGTAGACGGCAACTTTTTGCAATACTAAAACCCACTAATATATCTTTTTTTTTGTCGTTACCATCAGTCAACCTCTGTGTGGCATGTATCATGTTTTCTTTTGAAGTAAGCACTACTAAATTGCTGCAAAGCAATAATTCTAGGCTGTTAGGTAATATATTATATGCTGTGAGTATTAAATGTGGCAAAGTGATGAGAACAGTAAACAATTTTTAGGTACCCCTTGAAGGAACTATTCATCTTTTCTATGACATAAAGTAGAATTTCAGCCTGTAGGTTAAAAATAAGAAGTGTCTGACCCTGAATTATGAGCTAACAGTTTCAACTCCCCCACATTTTCAAATCTGATACCATTTTTCCTCAAATTCAGTATCTGACTTCCCTGAGTTTTCTTATGTCTTGTTACTGTAGTATTCTTATGTCTTGCTATTTGTAGCCCAGCTAGAATGGTTTGTCAGTGATCACTAAGGGAGAGAGAAGCTCAGTGGATAATCACCACCTCAGGAAACCAGAAAGCCTTTGCCTGCAAAGACCTGCATCATTCCTTAGCCTAAATGTTCTACAAATAGGTCTTGTAACACTTCACAAATCATTGGTTTATGCTACATCTGTCATTGGAGAAGTCGAATGCTAAAATCATTGATGATTTCTCTAACAAACACAATGGTGAACATTAGGCTTGCCCTGAAGGTATTTTCTGGCCATTACAGCATATTCAAGAAGTTTAGATGCAACACAGGAAATGAGGAACCATATTGGCTTCTCATTCAAGGAGGAAGCACCTGATGTTTCATGCAAGAACTTCTCTGGATGCACAGAACTTTGCTGTTGCCTGTAGCTGTTGCATATAATCAACAGTTTCCCTGTGTTTTGCTGGGATATATATTTTGGCATCTTAAAAAAAAAAAAAAAAAAAAAAAAAAAGCCTTTGCTCTAAGGCTTGAAGAAGCCTGATTTACTCCACATTCAGAGTGTGTCTAGCTCAAAGTGAACACTGATGGCATGACTTCAGATCTCTTCTCATCCTGAAAGGATTTGAACGCTTGACTTCCAGATCTTGTGAGTGCCTTAATGGCTGAGCTGGGAGCTATTCTGGGCAAAGGTGCTACCATTCCCCCCTGTTGAAGATGTGCTTCTGTGCAGCCAGAATTGTAAAATTTCAGATTAGAATAGAAATAGTAGTTTAAAAATAGCATTAAAATAGAGAAATCTAGTCACAGAATCTTAGAACTCTACCAATGAAATAAATATCATGCAGGAGAGATTTTCAGCAAACCCTATTTTCCTTTTCCTGTTTGGCAGTTGGGACTTTGAAAGCTCAGCAGGTTGAATGTTGGAAATCACAGACTAAGAACCTTGCTTTCTTCCATGCAGCTTGGAGGACTTTAGGTGAGAGAGTTAGCACTGTAAATTCTGCAGGGTGAGACCTAACCATCACATCTAAGTCATATTTATGACTTAATACATAATAATGACAATTATTATAATGACAATACATAATAACAAAAAAAAAGTATACAGAGTGACTAAAATTTTACAGCATCTAAATGGTCAAATTTTAGTCTCTGAATCTGACCATCCCTAATGCTTATGGAGAAAACAACCACTGACTTCAGCAAATGCTTCCTCAGGAGTCTGGGCTGAGCCAGAAGATCACACTTTTAATGGCAGGAATTAGAAAGCACAGCATGGGTAGTGACTGAGCCCAATATTCTCAGAGGAAAGTATATTTTATTTTCAGGGAAGAAAAGGATGCTTGTGATCTCATTCTTTTAATTCCTTGGTGGGTGGTATTTTTGCCCTCCTTCCCTTTTATTTTGATGCAGAAAAGTGTGGTGTTTGTGGCACAATGGGCTGTGAGTTTATCAGAGACACACACTGTGTACATGAACAAACACTGGGCACAAAAGTGGGGACACGTGCTGGTTAAACATGCAGCACACCTGCTAAACTCGTTGAGGTCGTTTGGATGAGCAACTTGAGCACTGCAGATAACTTTTTTTTGTAGCTGTTAAAATATTCGTAGCCCCTTTTTCAAGGAGGGCCAGATATAAACAGCCTTTGCGGGCTTGCTGCAAAACCTCACTATTGCTTTCCTTGCCAGCAATCTTGAGGTGAAAGGGTTGTTATCCTGCTGCTTTCTGCCATGCAAAATGCTTGGATGATTACTTTTTTTTTTTGCTTAAGCAGTGCTGTTTGTGATGATATATAACTTAATCTGACAAAATATCATATGTTACTTTAAGGACATAGAGTAAAATGTACTGTTATTAATAACACGGAATTATTAAAAAACAAAACAAAACAAAGCAAAACAAAACACAACTCTTGAAGTCTTTTTCCTTTTTCATTGATGTCTTTTTAATATGATATTTCTGAATGTGAAAGAATATGCTCCAAAATTCAAAACAAATAGAAGAGCCTTCATTTATAAACATTTTTTCAACAGTACTGTTCGTATCAAAACGCAGTGGTGGCATTTCTGTAATGTGATTTTGCTTAAAGTAGCTGGTGACCTACCTGGCAACTGGGGAAAAATAGTGAAGAAGAAAATGTCTTAAGCTCAAGTCAGCCATTACAATAAGAGTTTAAATTGAACTGCAGACATATAGTACAATGATATATTTTATTCCATGAGATTGCTGGCTTCCAACATTATGGAGGAATGCCTGATTAAAAGGAAGGCTGCAAGTTAATTCCCAACATGCTCCTTGGCAGCTTTTTCATTTCACTTAGAGGTAGGAGCAGGTGGTGTCATTTAGAATTAAATACTTCATGTCTATGTTGGCAGAAAAACAGCATTCATTGATGAAATGTACCTCAAACGAATCTCATTTATTGTTTACCAATTTACGGTAATTTTATTTATATTTGCGTACCATAGTGAAAATACAATGAAATATCTTATATTTAAATTGCACTTAAAATTGCGTTTAACTAAAAGCAATAAAAAGGACTTGAATCAGTTCAGAACAAAAGACCTTAGAGTAATATGCAGTCCTTTTAGAGGTTCTCCTACATCTGTTTTACTGAAATAAGTAAGATGTATTTTGTGTTTCTCTAAGTTGCAATTAAAAGGAGAAATATTCACAACATGTTAATCTGTAGTGTTATTTTACTTTTAGCTTTCTTTTGTTGTACTGTTAACCTATGTGAAGCACGAGATTTACATACCTAATTTATAACTATGCAGATATTTTTCACAACACTGCCTAAATGTTAATTATACTATATCAATATGCTAAAAGTTGAAATCAGTTTGCAATCATCTAATGTTATTAGATGATGTTGTGAAAAATAAAAAAAGAAACTTTTTCCATTTTATCTTTAAAGCTATGGATCCTAGTTTTCCTCTAAATATACTCAGCCCGGGCTTATCAGTGTCTTACTGGTGACAAACTGCAAATCTGCTTGGAGGTACTCCAGGAAAGACACAATGTGCTCCCTGCTTTGCATCATGTCTGATTCAGAGGTTAATATTAGTGGGAGATCATACCAGTTTTGTATCTCTGTCCCCTTTGAGTCTGATACACTTGAAGAGAGCACAGAATTCTACTGTCTACAGAATTTGGTCCATATTCGGATGACTCTGAGTTTGAAATAGCACTTAACATGCAAACTACAAGAGGGAAGAAATTTTAGTTCCAGTTTGAGGTTAGACATGTTTTGAACTCTCTATAGATTTACTCGATGTACAATTGTCAGATTACAGTCCTATTTAAGAAAATTAATAGTATCAACAAAGAGTAAAGTAAAATTTGATGTAAAAAAACTATGAGAGTGAAATTATCTGTTCTTCTGTTCTTATCCTGTTCTAGCCATTCAGGATCTCCCTTTTGGCTAGTTTGGAGCTGTCTTCTACAACTTCCCTGGACATTTCTTCTAACTAGGTTAATTTGCTTTACTGCTATCTCAGTTTACTTTACATCATGAAGTTTCATAATATTACTCAGAGAAATTTTTTTGTTCTGCAAAAGCAATTACTTTAAAGAGCTCCTTAGTACTCTTATTTTCCAAACAAATATGTTGCATAATGAGACAAATTACTCCAAGCAACTCAAGAGACTCTGGACAGGGCAACTGCAGTTCTTCTTCTTCTTTAATAGACTAATTATCTAAGTGTTAAAATGCTCATGAAGTATTTAACAGACACTTTTTCATCTCTACCTATCTGTTTGTTGCAAAACATTTTATGTGCATGAAACGTGCTCTTTCACGGTTAGTGCCATTCTTTAGACTTCATGTTATAAAGACTTCTACAACAGAATCAAGCTGACCTCAATATGGTAATAGTGCTTTAATAGCAGTCCATGATTTTAATACTGACAGACATGGTGATTATAACAATTAATGTTATCATAATGGCTTTCCTGTTATTATTATTGTGATCCATTTTTTCATTATCAACCAATATAAAGACCTAATTTAACTTACAAGATACATACCAGGCAATTAATGTTGAACTGAAAGCAGCCTAGCAGTTTCATTACAACTCCTCAGCTCTGTAGTTAAATACAGTAAACAGCCTGGCAAAGTTTAAGAAAAAAAATTATTACAATTTTTATATTAATATATTTTATTATTTTTTCAGAATAGTTTAATTACTCATTATAGTAACAATGTAAAAATATTTAACAAGAAAACATATACACACATATAAGACCTGAACTCTCATATTTTCAGTTACATAAACTTTAGAGACCTGAGACTACACTCCAAGCACTAATTAAGTTTTGGTATTTATGTTTTTGAAAACCCAGCTGAGCAATTCAAAGAAATTGTAGCTCAGTTGGATGCTTAGTGTTTGCTTGGATGCCGTCCCTTTTAGAGTATACTGTGGAGCACTTCAGAACAGAAGCACCTAGAATCGTCATGTTTATAAATGTAGGCCATGTCTCCTGCCGTCTTTTCATTGATACTCACACTATATCCTTTGAAAAAGTTCTGGCACATTTCTTTTGAAATAAGAAACCTGTGAAATAATTTGATTTAAAGCCACCTATGATCTGTCTTTGAAACCCTTTCAAATGCAACCCTTTCACTGTCATAAACAATTTTCCACTATTGTGCCCCAGATTTTTTCTTCTACATGCCTTCCTTTTTGCACTGTACCCATGAGGGATATAGACTCCAAAAACTTGCAGAAGTTTGCTTGAGATAGCCCCTCTGCCCCCACAGTTTGCTGCCAGTCGAATTTCAGCTTGATTTCCTGCTAGGTGAGCTCTCCACACTGAGGCTAAGTTTCCTTTTGTCTTTTGCAGCTACTCCCAGCAGGTTTGCTTACTCTCCTCTCTTGAACTCTGTCCCACCAGTATGGGAGTACAAAAGGGAAGAGAAATAAGGGACCCTTCCATGGGTTTCACTTTACATGTGCCCCAGCCTTGCCTCTATCTCACATGACTGATCGTGAAAGACAAAAATATTGGGGAAGTTTTCTTACCTTAGAGTGGGAAAAAGCCAATTCTAGGTAGAAGGGATGGCGGAGTTGAGAATACCCCTTTTTATAATGAACTCAGAAGGAATTGTGGCTCCGATGATCTGGCATGTAATAGGCTCTATTAAGAAGTGGGTAGTCTGTGATACAGTGTAAGTAGAAGGATAGAAAGGGAAAGGATGTGAGAAAGAGCATGATGGAGAGACTAAAAGACAGATAATTGAGAAGATACATAACCACAGGTAGTAGAAAATAAGAAAAACTGTAAATAGTGAATAAAGTAAAAAACCCTTGGTGAGCTATTTTGCATCATTTTTAATATACTAAATGTGAAAAAAATACCGTTGAATGATGTAAATTACCATTGTTCTAGTCAAATGCTGCGATCCAAGATACTACTCTGTTCTACAGGATACAAGAACACGTATTTGAGATGCCTGCACATGTTTGCTTCATCAGTCTGACTCCAGCATGCCTCACATAAAACAGTCACATTTCCAAATCCTCTTTATTCTCTTCTGCAAAAAGATTGTCTTGCAAAGCTTGGCACTAACTGTAGTGGTGATTCACAAACCCATATGCCTGTTGGGTTTTACTCCTTAATTTCTTACTGTTTCCTGTTTAAATATTCATACACTGTTAACTCTTATCTCCTCATCCTGCCAGTTTTATGCTATTTAAACTGAATCTCTCACATATAAATCCTGCTAGTTGTATGCTATTTAAACTGAATCTTTCTCATATAAATGATTTTTACAGCTTCACTGGTTAATTTTGTTGATTTCTTTGATGTCCTTCTGTTTTGTGTAGTTGATACATGCAGGTTTCCCTCTGTACAGAACTCAGATGGGAGGAGAGTGAAAGATAGGAGTAGAGCAATTTTAGAGAAAAAAAAAAAGACTGCAGGAAAAAAAGGAAAGGAAGCGGGGTAAATGTATGGAAGTAAAAAAAGTAGCATTTGAATTAGATATAAAAGAATCATTCTTATGGAAACTAGATTATGAGTGCATGATACCGAGCAGTTTTTACTGCCCCAGAGAGACCTGTGTTTACTGGCAACCTCCAGCCTTGCTGCTGCAGTTCATTGTGGAGATTGCAATTACACAGCTATGAACTTCCCCTTATTACTTGTCATTAAGGTGAAAATGAGCCTCCAAGGATACCGTTTACATACACCTGTCAGCCCATATCCAAGGTTCAATGGTCTTCTAAGAGGTGTAAAGAGCGCTGCTTCTTTCCCTTGCTCCTATGCTTTGGATGTGTAGAACATACCGCCGAATAGCTCTTGAAGTAAAAGCTGTTCCAAGTCTTCTCCTTTTGACTTTATTTTAAGCATACATTATTAATAAAATCTTCTATATAGCTAAAGTCATTTTGAAACCTGATTTCCAATATCAAAAATCAATTAGTCTGTTCTACCAACTGCATTTTTCAATTCTCCTTTAAAAAGGACAGAGTTTTCATTAAATAAATATGTGTAAGTAGGAAATTTGGAAGCAGCTGCATTTGGAAGAGTAATATTACAGATGACTACTTCGAATGCACATACCCACACTGAATTTGTTTTGCACTTTTTTTCATCATTTTCAAAATGTTCTCAAAGGTAGAAATCAATAAGATGTTCAGAATCTGTAGTTTAAGGAAGCAAAATGGACTCACCAAGTAAGCTTTTACATTATTGAAAAACTTAATAAGGAACATACTTCACATTTGCAATTCAATAATATCTAAACATTGAGGAAATATATATGACAGTATGCAAAGTGTTTTCACCCACAGTAATACTCGAAATGAATGTAGATATGCTGAGCTATTATACAAAGAGATGTGTGATTTTTTTTCTTCAACTGTCAAGTTAATAAATAAATTCTTTGAATGGCTTAGTAACAGAAGATGAAATACATTTCTGTGGAAAAATCAGCCTTTCTGATTTCTTCTTATTAATGTCACAGATGACACATTTACATAAAATTGTTTGCAATGGTCCATAAAAAGATGCAAAACTGCAAACAATAAATAAAAGACTGTACTTGGATTTTGAATTTTCTAAAGGATTATTGCACAGATGGTATTATATGTAAGATAAAATAATTTTAGAGATCATCATCGTGCATGACTGCTGTAGACAGTCATCCTGGTCTGAATTTCCTTCTTTAGATCTGAATAATTTAATTATAAACTAGTTGAGAAAACAAACAAACAAACAAACAAATGCTTAAGAGCCCGTAGTGTGGGATTCAACGTATCTAAAACTTAGACATTTGAATTAGCGTCCCAAAGGCTGTCAGTACAATCAGTGAGAACCAAGAGGCATCCCCAATGACAATTTATCTTGATAGGGAGATAACATATCTCAAAGTAAAATAACTCATCTTTAGAGTGGCTTAACTATTTTTTATTTAAATATCAAAGGAAGTAAAAAAAAAAAAACTTGCTTAAAAACACAAATGCATTACTACTGTGTACCTTGGTACTACCGTTAGCAATAGTCCCATCAGCCTGACTTTGATCCAGTCAAAATAATGGAATAGCTGATGCAACAAATAGCTTGATTAATAAAGACTTAAACTGGGTTGCTTAGGATAATGTCAGTCATCGTGGGATTATAGAAGATATTATGGATCTTATGAAATTCAGATTTTTTTAATGAACTTACAAGTAGGGCTGTGTGAATTACTGATTTTTAGTTCAGCTGATGAACTGAAAAATTATGTAGGAAAAGGGAATTGGAATGAATTTATGTTTTGGTATTTGTTTTTATTATACTAAAAATACTGAGGCAAGTAATTTAGGACAACATGAAACATTTAATTTGATAGGAAACAAAACCTTTCATTTGGGGGTAGAATGAATGATCCCTGGAAACCTGTATTTTAATGAAATACTGTTTTTGGTTGATGCCCAGTGTTCAAAACAGCCTCTATCATCCTGTCCTCCTGCATAACATTTTTTGGACTTCAGTCCAATAAGGTGTTCTGAATCATTGCTCTGTTTCCCTGCAGCACTGTGGGTCCTGGTAGTTATCCATTCTGACTGATCAATGGAGAAATCTCAGCCCACTGTGGTAAAAGCAATTCTCCAGGACAAAACAAAAAGCCTACCCTTACTGAAACATTTAAGCTATAGAAACATTAGAGTTTGAGATCAGTATTCTCTAAAAATAAAACATATGTACAAACTAAAGGTTTCGAGAACTATTTCCTTACCCTGGTAGGGTCTCAAAGGTCTAGAAGGCGATTGATGGTCAGTTAGATGTTACTTTAAAAAGGAGTCAGGAAGTAACATCCAGATCTGAAACTGTGATGCATCTCTGGATCCAGTACTAAATGGCCTAAATCATCTTGCTTAAAAATGAATTGATATTTTCAAGACACTATTGATTTCACTTGGTAGAAATCAGGGTCATTCTGTGCATGTAGCTGTACATAAAGAAGTATGGCTGTTTATCCGAAGTTGAAAGAGTTTGGTTTTACTCAATATATTATTAAACCCGTATCGATGGTGGAAATTTGACTGAGTTGAAATGAGCTGATTTTTCTGAAAGATTATGCAAATTTGAAAACTTCAGTGATCTATGTATCATAAAATATTTTTTTCTTTTTTTTTTGCCAAAAACCACTTTTAGACAAGACGGGGTAATGAGTTTCCTCTTGCTCTTTTATTGCGGTCCTTCTCTTAGAATTGTGATAATTTCTATTGTGTAAGCAGCATATTATCAGGATTGCTCAGAATTGCCTTTGAAAAAAAATATTAACTTATCTGTTAAATATTTTACTCCGCTGTTTTCCAAACAAAAGTTAATTATCCTCAATGGCATTAACATTCTTAGGAGTATTTGTATATGCAGTAATAAGTGCCATTACATTGAGGGACATATTGCACTCGGAAAAATGTGTTTGTGCAGTAATAAATTTTGCATAAATGCAAGTGGCCTCCCATGAACTATCAGGAAAAAAAAAAGTTGCTGTCATCAGTGTGCTTATCTGTGCATGAATTATATAGCAAAGACTTTATTTTTACATGATATAGGAGCATATACTGCATTAAAAGTCAAGCCACACTTCAAAATAGTTCTAGAATAATGAAAAATAAACAAGAGTTTTGAAGGCTTAGGAGCAAAGTGTTTTGATCTGCCATATTGGTCTTGTGGTTTAAGACCAAATGACCATGTGAAGGCTAAATGAATTTGTTTACCGAAATGCTTTAGTCACAGATACATGCAATTTTATGAATTACTCTGTTTCCCAGTGTTGTGGGAGAGATGGTGCAGCAAGGAAGAGAAGTTGTGTGGGTCAGTGTAGTGGTGTCTTACATCATATCCTTGTCCTGTTGTCCTCCCAAAAGCCTTTTCAGAAACTCTTGATTAACTCCAAAATTCCTAAGTGCCCTTAGTTATAAGTGTGGGTTGTGAATAACTTGATGATTAGTCTTGTTAAACTGTGGTGTTGTTTCCTCATTAGCTGTTGCTAGTGCTCCCAATCTGTTTGATCTGGACATTTCTGGACACTTTTGCACTTCTTGTGGTCAACAGATTGTTGGCATAGCTTGCCTGTCTTTTGCCTCGAGTACACCAAAACTATTTGTGGTCCATTCCATTGCTTGGAACGGGTGGTTGACCATATTCTGTCTACTTCTACTTTCACAGAAGACTGGCTGAGGCTTGTCTGCTTTTACTGAAAATGTTTTTTCTTTTTGAAAGTAGCAGTGGGAAGTGGTGTAGGATTCACAGGGACGTGCTGTACATCATGTTACACAAGGTTAATGAACATCTTTATCTCCACGTATCTATACTGTCTTTTAAGCTGAATGCAGATAACACTTTCCTGACCGTAGATTCAGAGTTTATAGTGAGTTTTCTGTTCATTCTTGGCATCTTTTCTTTTGTCTCCTTTCACCAACCTGGGTGCATTCATTTCTTTCTTATAGTTTGGGGACTTAGGAGTCTGCAAAAGCTTTTGTTTCAAAAACAAATCAGAAAAAATCTTACTTGTAAGGGAAAGTAAACTACAACTTGAAAACTTTATATCTTTTTTATTTTTCATTTAAAAACAGAGTAAAAAAATAAGGAAGCAATGCCTTATTCTAGATGACTGAGTTTGAAGAAAGTATGAACAGCTTTGATTTACACTGAAAATGTAAAGGTGGAAAGTAGTTGTTTTAAGTCAATAATTAATAAGGGAGATGATAGTGGAAATGAAACAGTTTTCTTACAATTAAGACTGAATTTAAACTTCTGTAACTTCAGATCTGGAAAGCTTAGTAAAGAAACAAATGTTTTGGTTTCTTCACGATCTGTGCTGTGGTGACCTTTCTTCTTTTTCCACATTTATGTTGCTCATTCCCCTATCTGAACCATAACTCACCTCGTTGGTGCTTATTGACATGACATGTGTCAAACTAATAGGATATTTTTCTGTTGTGAGTGATAAAATGCAAAAGTAAAGGCCCTGAAATATTTAAAACGATCAACAGCCTCCAGAAAAAATATAGTTTTATGTATTCAGCCATGCAACACTTGAAAGTGAAAGAACTTGAAGTGAAGGAACTTGAAGTGTAGGAACTTTTGTTGCAACTTCAGTATCTTACACAGACAGAACCACACTGAGTTGCTGAGGACTTCCATCACATCATATGTGAAAGTGGAAGTGGAATTTTAGTGGTAGAAGGAGGGAGTGAAAAGATTAATTAGAAAATGGGATTATTGTGCATATTAATGAAGTAGAATTTAATACTCTGTGCAAAAATAAATATAAATTATACCCATAAGATAGCATCAATAGAATTTTGAAGAAAATGGTATTCTTTAAGTGACTTAAGGATAACGTGACCAGTCAGTTTAACATAAACACCCTCCCGCTCTATTTGTCATAACAAAGTATATAATTTTGGAAGCAAATGATGATTAGGTAGATTAGGTAGAGAGGTTTATGTTCAATAATTGGTTTGGATTTTGAGGCTCTGTTACTTTAGCAAGAAGCGGGGACCAATATGAGCTACTCTGAGCAGTGAAACAGATGGTCCCAATGACCTGTTACTCACTCTATGCACACTGCAGGAACTATCTCTAGTTTTGTTCAGAGGTCTGTAACAATCTTAAAAATCTGTAAATCTATTAAGACTACTAAAAGTGCACACTTTAGCTCATTAAGGTCATGTAGTTTCTGTAAATTTTGTGGAGGCCAGGGGGAATCATTAGTCATTTAGTGTAATCTCTAGAATAGTGAAGGCCATAGAATTTTGTCCCAGGAGCATTTTTTTTTTTTTCTTCCTTTCTTTGACAGTTAATTTCCTAAATCAGAAATGATTTTTTAGGGAGAAGAAAGACAGTTTCAATATTTGGAAAAAGTGACAGGTACACAGAGCAGTCTGTGACAATGCTTCTTCTGCTTCTTGTGCATGTCCATAGTCAGCAAAAAGCATCTCGATCTTAGTATACAAACTGAAAATATATGCCCAGCTTTAAAAGAAATCTAATTAAAAGATTTTTTTTTTTGTAAAATACAGATTTTAAAATCAGCGAAGTGGTGTTTTTGAATCTGTGACACATGAATTTTGGGATAACATTGTAATGGCTGAAAAAACACGCACTGAGGGAGCTCAGGATAAGCTAAGATGGAAATCTGGTTATACACAGTACAGGAAGCTCTCGCTCTCTGTTATTTTCACTATTTGTCTCAATAAGCTTAAAAGCTCTGCAGACAAACTTGCATGGACATAATTAGCTTGCTGTGTGGAAATCTGGCTGGAAGACTTTCACAAGTAATGCAAATAAACTACCGTTTGAAAATGTGCATCTTTCAAACTGCTCCTAATTCAAGCAAGCTGCAGCAAGAAAAATGTAATGTAGGTATGCTGTCTGCTGCTTGGTCAATGATCATATACTGCGGGGTCTGTGGGGACACATAGAGCAGTAGCAAAAAACACATTTAGACACAAACTCATTCAGTCATCTGCTGCTAAGAGAGGAATGTTTCTTCTCCAAGTTTCTGCATTTTATTTTTAAATAAATCAAACATAGGGATGCAATTGGGTTTGGAATTTATGTTGTGTAGCTCTGTAGCTTTGTAGCCATAGTTAGTTGTGTAGGCTCCATCTACAGTCAGAGGAAAGAAATTGTCTCCATAGTAGGTAATTCGCTCCAATTCTCTTGGACACATCCTAGAATGGTACCAACTGACTTGGGAGAGCACAGTCATTGGCTTTGTGCACCTATAAGATACTCTAAACTTCTCTTTCAGACTAATGCATTCAGTGTAAATAATATATCTACATGCAATTTTCCTAAAAGTCAACAGAAATAGGTTCCTCCTGCAGACTTGTCTAAGTAATTCCTTTTATCATTCTTCTTATAATCACAACTGTGCATGATTAAGGAGACTGGATGGCATTAATCAAAACACGGGCAGTTTTTTAGTTGATATTTAGGAAAAGATGGGTAGGTCTTAGAGAAGAAGATAAGCTATGAATTAAAATTCAAAATTAACATCTTTCTACCTGCTTAAGTATACTCTAAAGAGATAGATAACACATATAAAGACATTTTTTTCTAAAAATCAGATGAAATTGTTTTGTGCTTGAACTCCCACTTCTAAAAACTTTTAAAATTCTAATCTATGGGTGTGTCTAATCAGTTCATTTTCCTTGTTGATGTGTTCTCAAAAAGCTAAATTGATTCAGAAGCCTCTGCAACTTTTGTGTGACTAGATTTTAGATCAAAAGTGCAATACGCAGCACACTTAAAATAACATGTCCTATGAAATATGTGCTTAGTTTTAAGAGCATAAATGGTCCCACAGACAAGTTGTCTTCAATGGCAATATAATTTGCCATAGTGAAACATAAGTAAGGTTGTTCTTCCTTAAAGGCAGAAGCATGAGTATGATAAAACAACATATTAATTTATTTGCTGTTTTATGACAGTCTTATAATTCACTGAATTAACTGTTTTTAATTGAAGCTTAGGGTTTGACAGTGCATGCCAATCCTTAAATGTCTTTGCTGAAATCCCAAGGAAATTAAATGGCTTGGGAATGTAATTTCTGCACGTTCAACCATCTTCTATTCTAAATAGTGATCACAATCCTGTGCTTATGTTTTATAATCTGTTTCCATGGAGATAGTACCATACACACAGGGTGGTTGTTCCATTGCATACAATCAAGCAGGATAAGAATGTTGATTAAAATGGTCACAAAAAATCTTCCCATACAATAATTGAAAAGGAAAAGTAGAAGAAAATAAGATAGGATTTATCTGTCTTTTTAAAAAAACTTAATCACATAATTGTTCAAATTCTCTGCTTCAGATTCCTCGTTTTGCACTGTTCTTTATTATAACAATGTAATACTTTTCATTTGGGTTTACAATGAAAAAAATTGAGTATTTAAATAAATAATGGTCCAATACAGATACTTGTCTGACTGCTATGTGTATTTCTATTACCTTTGTATGATTCCATGGCAAATGGACCTGAAAGGCAGCAACGTCAAAGTCTCCTTTCATCTTATTTGAGAGAGAACAAAAAAAATCTCTTTTCAGAATGACTTTACTCATAAAATCTAAATGTATTTTGCATAGCTTTTACAAATAAAGAAAAATAAAAACTTTTCAGAACATCTCATTCAGTTTAATCAATAATTGCTTTTGACTGTAGTACTACATAATAGTCTTGGGTGCGTATTACAAAGACAAAATGTTATAAATCCGTGTCCTATACTGCAGGCTGATCTTTTTTCCTTTTGAATCACTGTTATTGTAGAAAACTCCAGTGGCTTTCTGAGCACTGTGCACGATACATATATATACTGTGATTCAGCAGGTATTACACCAGGAACAAAATCTCATGCAAGTGTGACTATTCATATTCTTAAACATTTTGCTAAATCGGACTGTAAAGTATTCTTTCTTTGACTGTCTCTTTGTATAAAAGACAGGCAAGATAAACTAAGAGTCTTGAAAAGTCTGAATTGAACTTGCTACATAAATCATAGGTTAAATAGTTTGGGATATTTCCACTAGATTTTTTTTTTTCACATTCATATATTGTTAGTATGTCTGAGACTTTTCAGCAGTGTGGGTAAGCCAGTGTGAGCTTGTGGGAAAATATTCCCTACACACCTTGCAAGAGGCCAAAAGGTGCACAGGTATCCCTGAGAGAGGATCCTGGACGCATGGCTGTCCTTGACAGAATACGGAAGAAAGGAGCACTCAGTTTAAATGTACTTACATCATTATTAATGTTTGCAATATAGCAAAAATAAGAATTCGCGTAAGCTTTATCTCTGGACATCTTGGTTTTCATGGCTTTAGAAAGGATTTGAAAATGAGCTAAATGCAGATATTTTTGTCTTGCTATATAACAGCTGTAACATTAATCTGACTTCACTAATGGGATGAATATACGTGTAAAAAAATATAAAGAAAACTTACTTGGTAGAATGATTTTTATAAAACATTCCCTACTTAAAATAGACTGTATTGGATTTCAAACACTCTAGTGAAAGAAGACTTTACAAAAAAAATATTGAACAAGTATATGAAATCAAAAAAACATCAAAATATCATAAAATTGAAATTAAATATAAGGTTGTTAGGATTAGGATAAATATGCATTGTATCCTTATAATCAAATTTGTAATTGAATATATTGCTACCTGAATCCTTCATTTGCCCCTCACCCCCCAAAAAACATTCTCCGACTTTTGCTTTAGCTGTTTACAGTAATAAAGTTTGAGTGACTGTTATGAGAATAAGTGTACAGGAAAAATAATGGCTATAGCATATACTGGATGCCCTTCATATATTTCTTAGAGGAAACCCAGTTTGTGAAGGCATATGTTCTGCAAAACTGAGCCCACAACCACTGGGAGCAATACATATACTCCAAATCTGTCAGCATATCACAACAAAACTGTATGTATCTACCTAGCATGCTGACAAGAATACCAATAAACACAAAAGTGAGGCCAGAATTCTCACTTGCTGCTAAGCTCAATTAATTATGTTATGAAAGGCTTTTCAGCCTTCTTGTTTGGATAGAGTAAAAATTTACAACTGCCATGTATTTGACTGTGATCTGTTTGTAAAGCACATTTCCTTCGCTGATGGGAATTGGTATTTGGATACTAGTTTAATAAGGAGTTTTTAGTTTTCAGTCCTTTCTTACACCTGAAAATGTACCTGGCTGCACTGAAAATGGACCTGTGGCCACTGGAGTCTGCAAAAGTGTGGAAGGCTGTGAATTAATTGAATTGTTTGTTTCAGTACATAAGGAGTTTTAGAGAGAAAGATCCCCATAAATTATTTGAATAAAATTATTAATTTTAGTCAAAAATCCTAATATAGTCTGTGAAAATAATATTCCTAAACTTCCTTTTGATGTATAAGGTAGAGATTATGACATTCATTATAGCATTCAATGACATTCATTCTGGCATTCAATAAAGAATAGTAATAGCATAAGCTTTTAGAACTGTAGTTCTACTTTAAATGTTAGAATGTATAAAATATATTGATATTTCACCCAGATCTGCACAGTGGATTTCACCCACTATTCTCTGACCATCTGTGAATTAAAAAAAAAAAAAAAAAGAGGAACATGCCTCAGTATTTTCAGAGGAAAGAGTTTCTTTATATAAATGAACCCTAAAAGCACTTTTGAAGATTTGGGTGAGAAATTTTATTTTGCAGTCACTGATGAGAGTTCGGGTAGAAGTGGATGTTGCCATGACAGTTGCAGGAGGCAGATGATAACCTTGGTGTTTGGGCCAGCATTACTTGTTACAGAAAAATTGATTTGGATGTGAAGAGCTGAGCAATTTTTGAGATGATATTGAGTACATGATAGTTTAGAGTTTTTCATTTGCCTACCCTGGTCTACTGATATTAAAGGTATTGCTTATTTTTAACAGTAAAGTGTTCTGGGAAAGGTGCTACAGAAGACCAAACTATCTTTAAGATAGATTATCAACTATTGCTGTGCACACTGAAAAATAAAAAGAAACAATTACTAGTTTTAAACTACTAGTTAGTTTGTCTGTCTAGTTTGTCTGTCTTTCTCTCTTTGCACACTGTCCCAAATAGTGATAGCCTTAAAATAAACATTAAAACAGCCCTCAGATGACCCTCTTGATCATATTCACAGTAGGCTTTCTTCATATAAAATTCAAGTTGACAGCATTGTGAATAGAGGAATATAGCTGTAGATTCTGTGTGATTCACATGTTACCTTGCAAATGTGCTCACATTTTGATGCCAGAAATAGATAGTTGTATATAATGAGATAGACCGTAGTGGGAAGCAAATCAGATCAGTTTCCTAAGTGTTTAAAAAGAAGGATTTACACTTTAAAATTCAACAAACTTTGTGACAAGCAGAGGAAAATGTCCAGATTGTCTCAACATTGAGAATTTTGTTGCCACTTGACGAAGTGGGGGTTGGAAAAGGTGTTGGAAAACTGTAAACATGTCAGGGTGCAGAAAGCAGAGATCTTGGATAACTGCCAGGCAGGTCTGTCTGGGCTAAAGGGTATTGAAGAGTTCAGGAAGACCATTTGCCCATACGCAGCTGTAATGACTGCAGGCTATTAAGCTCCCTGCCCATATCAGCTTGGGAACAAACTTAAAAAAAAAAAAAAAAATCAGTAGGGCAATTTCCCTTGTTTAGCACCTGTAAGTAATACAAATTGGTTGTGAATTACTGCTAGTTTTTTGGTGGTGGGAGAAAGAGGATTCTGGAGAAGATTGATTTTGCCTCAAGTCCTTCCTTTAGCTGTTATATTATTGCTGTACACTGAAACACTCTTTAAAAAACTTATCCTTGAAAGGGCCTTGCATTTACTTTAATCTAAACATCTTCACACTGCTCTATGCTTATTTTCATCAGTTATAGCTTGAAGTTTAATTTGTACATACTATTTCTAAAACAAAGGCCAAGGAGGAAGGGATAGGGAGGAATCTTTAGTTCTATTTGTAGTACCTAGATTGTTTCAAAATAAAAGCTAGAAATATACCAAAAACTACTAAAATATATCTAAAAACTACTCCACAGTTATTTCTATAACGTTACTGGAAATAATTTCCATACCACAGGGACCTGTTCTGGGGGAGGCAAGGTCCAGCAGCCTCAAAGGCACCTCACTGATGCTTACCCAGTAAGGCTTTTGCTTCTAGAGAGTGGGTAATTCCTAATTATGGAAGAATAGGAATAAAAGACTAATCTAATCTAAAAATCTAATGCTTTTGTTAATAAGCATTTATTGTCCACATTAAAATATGGCGTGTGTTGGAGAAGAACCGCCTAAAATCGTTATGGAAACCTAATAGCTTATTATAATTTGTAAATCAATATTCTCTCTGAAAATGGTAGCCTTAGTTTGTACTTAGATGAGTAGGTAGCTTCTTTTGCCCTATTTTTTGATTGGGCTTATTCTTGCAATTTATGGATAATTGGTGAAGATGTTTAGACTATGGGGTCCCAACCCCATGAGGGCTTGAGTCTAAGCAGGTGGGTAACTGTCACTGCAGGAAACCCTGCTGAATCCAAACAAAACACACTGTTGTCTTCCACTTTTAGTTAAGAAATGATAAATTGCTCATTTCTTTTTTTTTTTCTCCAGCTGACAATTCTGTTGGGAAAATCAAATCAGTGTATATTTATCAAGTTCATAGCAAGTGTAAAATATTGCTCTTGTTGTAGAGATCATAAGGCAGAGGTTAAATAAACTTGGGCATGTAAAACTAAAATTTTAGTGCAAAAATAACTGATTGGTGGATTCCTAGCTCTTAAAGCACTTAAGTTTGCAAGGCATCTGCCTTCTGGAATCAAATTTCCTAGATTCTTGCAGTGTAAGTGCTGTTAGGAATACTTTGCTTTAGTAAAGTCAGTCCCAACATCCATCTGAAGTCTTCTTGGAATGCAGAAAATAAAAGAATACGACCGGGAAGCTGTCTCACAGCTCCCAGGCTCCATGAAGAGACAGCTGTTGCAGGTTTCCTCCTAATGCCTCTCATGGTAGAGCAGGTGGATACTCCCATCTGCATTTCTCCAGGGTGATCTCTTAGTGACTCAGGGCTCCCAGAGGTGTGCTGTGTAACCCTGACTGCTGGCATGTGCTGCCTGCGATATTTCTGCTTCAGCTGTCCAGTCCTCAGCTTAATGACTGGTCTGTAGAACTGGGTTCACAGAATATTTTTCCTGTGGCTGCATGAATATTCGTGTTGTTCTACCGTGTGCTCAGTTTAAGGAAGTCAGCTTAATTTGTAGCCTTTTGGAGAACACCACCTTCAGAAGCCTTTGGTGAAGGTTCAAATCTCCAACAAAATGATAAAGGCGTTGCTCTTTCCACGTCAGAGCTCAGTCAGCTGCATACAAAGGTGGCACCAAAATCAACCCTTTTAAAAAGAAAAACTGTATACTTATCTTTCTATAGGATATTGACTGTCTGGGGTGCTCCCCATATACTCAGTTCTTTAAACTCTACAAGAGTATGGGGTTACAGGATTTAGTGTAATTTGTTGCCATATTTGTTGCCTGCTCTGAAAATGGAGTCAGATTCTATGAAAATTTCATAGGGTTATTTTCTTAATACGATAAATAATAGAATCCTCAAATTCAATTGGGAATTATGCATGTATACTATAGCGTAGGTATGTATACTATAAGTAGGAATGCATTCCTTATATATGCAAAAAACACTTCAGGTATTCATTGGCACTTTTGGAATTCAAAAACTCAGAGGAGTAGGAGGTTATTATGAATGCACTGAGCAATTGATTTTGCTGGTATCCAATATCAGAAGAGAGTAATTTGGAGCCAATCTTTTGTACATGTCAGTACAACAGTTGGAGTAATTTGTGCTAAATAAAGGCCAACAAGAACTGCAGCTCAGGCGCTTCTAATACTTAAGAAAGTACAAGAGCTTTTGCTGAGATGCTCTTGATCAGAATAACTTGGCAGTCATGGAAAAAAGGAGAAGTCATGTGGGTCTTTGTCCTTACATTTTATATTCCTTAAATGAGCAATGTCAATTGCTTTACCCCTTGTAAAATTGGCTGGTGCTATACAAGTTAGTAAGGCTCTGTACTTGGTCACAGTCCAGTCAAAATGATTGCCTCCTTTGAACCTCAGCAAAACTCTGGCCTCACTGAAATTGCTCAGTTTGTCTACTGACATCACTGGGGAAAAAAAAAAGAGGTTCATGCCTTTGTGCTTTTAATAAAACAGTCTTAGAACTTTTCCACCACTGATTTGTTATGTCATAAAAAATTGATTATGTGTGATATGTTATGTATGCACTATATATTCTATTATAAATTATTTTATTATAAATGTTCCCCTAGTGTGCAAAAAGAAGATTTATAATCATAGAACTAAAAGAGGAGAGTTTCTAGTTTCTTTTTTTCCACTGATCTTTATTTATTTATTTATTTATTCTGGAGGTTTCATTTTGTTTTCTCTAGGCTCCTTACTTTTGATTGGCCACTGAATCTCAAGAAGAAAACTGAACTGTTTAGAAAAAAATCAGAAAGGCCTAGAAGAACTTAATATAAAGTATTTCAGAAAGAAGCCTTGTCATGTGCATATGACTGATATAGTTAATGTTTAAACATTACATAGTAAAAAGTCAACTACCAGCCTATTGCTCTGCTAATGCTTATATGCAAACACGTTCAAAACCATTTAGGAAAAGCTGCCTTTTCCCCAGGCAAGCAGAGCCTTTAGAGCACTAGAATTTAGATTTGGGTATGAGAGCTCTGGAATGTTGACTAAATGGACAAATCATTGTTATAGTGACCTTGTTGTCCATCTGACCTAAATCTGGAAGTCATAAATGAGGAGAGAATTTTGTTTGGGGGCTGGCAACTATGGCAGATGAGCAGATCTGGGCTCTATGTGACAATCTGTGTCTTCTGGTTCTTAATGTACTGGCTTGAGGCTCAGGAGAGCCCTGTTGTCCCTCTCTTTTCACATCTTCTAAATGAGCATAATGAAATTTTTATGAAATTCTTTGTGACTGATGGAGCAAAATAACTATAAAAACACAAGAATTATTTTTGATTTATTGTATTTATTTTATCTTAGAATATCCATTTGGCAATTTGAGATATTTTCTGCTTTGGAAAGAGACCAGTATCCCAGTTTTAAATTTTTTTCCTACTCTCTGTGTTCTGACTAGCTTTGTTTTTATTTGCATATTGAATCTCAAGCCTGAAAAGATTTCAGGTTCCACAGTGTTGGGGTTTCTGAATTGCTTAACGGTCTGTGAGAACCTTTTGATTTTGTTTTCCTAGTCTCAGTTAAAATAACCTTTCTGCACTGTTACAGAAAAGTTAGTGAAGTAAACCGAGACGTCAGTTCCTTAATGCTGTGAGATAGTTTTGCTTGACAAACATGCTCTTGCAACTGGTTCCAATAGGCTGAATATCTTGATATGCTGCTCAATGCACACAGATCAGTAGGCAGTAGCTGTAACTGTGCTTTCATTTTTGTGAAAGTGTGAAAAAATGTATATGTTATACAGGGAAATATGCCTAAAAATCATAACTGTCATTTCAGATTTGATATCACCCTCAGAGTCTTAAATGAGGTAGTTCTTGTGAAGTTTGAATACCGAAACCTTTATTTTACAGGCGTATTTGTGCTTCTGTAATTAAAAGCTCAACTTATTCAGAATGCTTGTTTGTGAAAAGACGGAATTTAGATATCAAGAAATGTGGCAGATAAGATTATTCTAGCCACAATCTATTTTAAAGTTGAATATATTTTTGTCAAGTTGTGATATAGGAGTTCAGTAGATTTAGATCACAGGTCTGTGCTGTGAAAACAAGATCACTAAAAATGCTTTGGATTTTTTCCATAAAGTGTTATCCCCTTCTTTTTTTTTTTTTTTTTTTTGGCATACTGTGTCACAACTGCACATCATGTGTTAAGATGATGTACAGAACTTATGCATGCTATGCACTGTTATAGCGTACAGTGAAAACCCTTACAAAACAGATATTAAGAAAAATAAAAATTAAGAGGTCTTCAGTATTTGGATGCAGTTAGTTTATAGTATAGTCCCACAGGAGTCAGTTAAGAGGACAGATGCCTAGCTGGAGCAAAGGAAAGAGAGTTCACACATACAGAATCTTTCTTGATGTCAGACAAAGGTTAATCGGCAGTGAGATGAACGAAGACTGATCATTTAATTCTTATCTTTTTATTTCAAATGTCTCAATGGGATTTACCAACCAGAAGGCACTTCCTTTGGAAAGAACTTTAATATAAATGATTTGACATACTTTCTGCTTTGGAAAGAGACCAGTATCCCAATTTTAAATTTTCTTCCTGCTCTATGTGTTCTGACTAGCTTTGTTTTTATTTGCATATTGAATCTCAAGCCTGAAGCCTTTTGTAGGCCACTTGCCCTGTTGATAGTGTACAGTATTTTGATGTCTAACCCACCCACAGTCCTAAGGTTATTAACACAGGTGGGAACTGCAAAAGTATAGGGAAGATTTCTGTTTACAAAAGTAGAGATGGTTTTTGTATTTGAAATAATGGAGTTGCTTTTCTGGCTTTTGTATATTTTAAATAGAGTATTTCAGCACTTCAGACAGATGGTAAAATCATCAATGAACTGCAACTTTTGTACGAAGAGTAGGGAGAGGTGGTGACTAAAATTGGTGTATTTTGTTTTTATGAATGCTAATCTATGCTTTTAACTGCACTTAGAGATAAAACAGGGTCCCAAGGAGAACACAGAATGAAAATAGCATGTACTGACTTCAGATTAAACAACTGCTATGTATGAGGGTCATGTATGGATTCTGCATGTTTTAGATTATAACTGATCTTCAGGAACTGGTCTACAAAGATCAAATTATAATAGCCCAATATAGAACAACTGGTAAAGAATACTGAGAGAATAATCAGATTCAGGAAACAATTACACAGAGTAAATACTGAGTGTAACAGAACCTGAACAGAGAATTTGTGAGGATAAACATAAATATATATATAAATCATAAATAGATCAACAATTGCATTCCTGGTTACCACCAAAAAAATCACCAAAAATAACAATCTGTTTGTTCCAAAACCAGATTCAAAACATTGAGATTTGCCTGCTGTTGGATATGTACACCATAGCCAGCAATTTAGAAATAGTATACTTTTTTAGGCATTTGTGTACCCTTTTTGTAAAAATGGTACATTATTATTTTTTCTACACCTTTGCATACCAGTGTATAAGAACTCTTGGACCTCTGCCTGTAAAATTGAATAAAAAAGGCATTGATGACTATTCCTAAGGGCTAACTTAAGGGGTATCTTTTCATGGTGTATCTATGATTTGGAAAAGGATAAAGACAAAAGGGATTCTCTAGATTTATTCAGGCAGGGTCTTAAATTAGGTTCTCTGCATCTATTAACAGTAAAGGGAGCCAAGAGTAACCAGCTTTCAGTGTCTAGAATTAGCTTTTATGAATATTCCCCCTCCCTCCTACACATATTCTCTCCTGTGTTTATTTTTGTCAAAATGTGAAACTCTATTCCTGAATGCTTTAATTGAATTTAAACTGTGGTGTTAATTTGCATTGCTGGTTCTTTATATTGAGGTGGCTAAAATAAAGTACCAGATATTCAGCTTTGTTAACTAATATCCAGTGAATAACTGTGCAAATAGCTCTACATTTAGATTTTGCTGTTTACTTTTATAGGATCTGAGTTGTATACAAGTAGCCAATTGTTTATATTTTTGCATAAATCTTAATTTTTATTTTTGTGCTTTCTAATTTTGATCCTACTTTCCAGAATATACAGGACATATTTCCAAAATGAATTGGGCAAGAAAATAATTTCACAGCTATGAGGAATAATTTCTATATCCCATCCTTCTTAGTCCAGCCCAAATCTATATCCCTACCCTAGCTCAGATCTATAACCCCAGCTTTCTTGATTTTTAAAAAAGAATATATAAATCTAAATCTGTGGAACAATAGATTTGTTAATATTAGCTTTTTTTTTTTTAGAAAAATAATGACATCACAAAAATATAATTACAAAGAGTGAGAAGAAGAGAATGTGCACTAGTAAGTGGGATTTAAAAGCAGAAGGATTTAAAGATTCTTTTCCTTGAGGCGTCAATGATAACAATAGAAAATGGCTTTTTAGAAATAATTCTGTTTGTTGTATCCTGGAGGGAATGAAACAAATAAATGAAGAAAGCAAAGTACTTGCCCCTTCCTGGCCATAAATTGCTCATTGTTCAAAATAATATGAGTTCTCAAAGGCAGAAGATTGCATACTGTCACTTGAAAAAATATTAATTATCTTTCATATATTGCTGTATTCTCTTTATAACATACTCTTTTTGGGTTGCTGTGACTTGTCATTTTCAGTGTTTCAGACAAGAATAAAGATGTTCTTTAGAATAAGTAATTGAAACTTCAAGATATGTAGTATGTGGCACTAAATGAAGTCCGTATTGGTTTCCCATTGTCTTAATGAGTTTGAGTATCCTCTGCTGACTTATATTGACTTTTCCATGCCTGTGACAACTCACTCCACCTCACTTCCATACAATTTTTTAATAAAATAGGCATTAGCAATTAGCAGCTGCTATGATAGTCGCTCGGCAGGTATATGATGTCATTGTGTTCACTTCTCCCTTGCCAATTTGACTAGAGCTGCCTCTAGGTGAAATAGGAGGGTCCTGGGTGTGCTTAACCTACTGCATGAGTTGGTGAGATTTGTTTTTATTGTAAATTGTTAGCATTTCCAGAAATTCTGGAAGTTTACATTTGATACTTCTATATTTCCTATTAAAATAACAGTCCAGGAAGCAGAATTAAACAACCATCAGTCCTTATTAGGTATATTGCAGCTGGCTTCATTTCAGTAGTCAGATGGAGACCATTTGTGTATAAATTAGCAATGCAAGCAGAGGATTTCAGTATTACAGCGCCATTTAAAGGAAGTGTTGCTTTGGAATGGGAAAGGATTCTCTCTTGCAATGACAGAAAAAATCAGCTCTCAACTTTTACATGATTATTTGAAACTAAAACAAAAAATATGCAATTTTGATAGAATTTTTATATAGTGCATGTCATAATACTTTGAGTTATTTTTATAATAGCTCCTATTTCTTGCCTCTAGGTGAATTCATGTTAGATATAGTATTCTAAATGTAGGAAAATGTATCTGATGCAACCTTTTCTACATATAAATTGTTTTCAGCAACTCGCCATTAGTATTTAATCTGAACCTCACAAATCTACTGTAACCTTGCTTTATTTTAAACTTTAGAATTGTTTTGAAAGGATGCACAGTTACATGACGCAAGCCAATGGGTTAGATAAACGGAGAATATAGTTGGGTTCTTTTTAAACCCTAGCTTTAGTTTATGTCCTGAGTAATGATGTTCCGTAAGCTTTGACTTTTGCAGAGTAGAAATGATGATTTTATTAAGACCTCCTAGGTCATTCGGAGTCTTTATTTAACTGAAGGTTCCTTTATTCCAGAGAAGCACAAAATTTCTCAGGATTCTCCTTGGAAACGCGATGACTAGAGGTAGTTACTCACATTTTGGCTAGACAACAGATTGCAACCATTTCTTTTCTTCCTGAGGGCTGGAGGCAATCCTTCATGCACTCCTGAATTTATTGTTGCATTCTCCTAAGATTAAGAGTAAAGTACTATTTCCAAGGAAGATTCCAAAAGGGGACAAAGCAGAAATGGGTAGTTGGTACTTGAGTGTTATAGTGACAGGGAGATAGATAGGATTTGATACAGTTCAAAAGTTAGGCATTTTCTTACACTGAGACTTGCTGAGTCTAAAGATGCCATTCATCTTAACTCTAAGATAGAGGCCTTTATTTTTTCATTATTACAGTCTGCTAAAAAGCAGCAAAAATAGGAAAAAAAAGGTGAAATAAAACTAGCTGCAAATCACAGATGTCGTGTAGCAAAAAGAATGCTAACAGGGAGAGAAGAACTAAAAGTGACTTCTACTTAGTTCTCAGTATTTCTGGAATAAGACGGGCAATTTAATGTCCAGATTGAATAGTATTTCCAAATTATCCTAAAATTAGTCCTTCCTTGACAAAATGGGTAGTACTGTCAAGTGGAGAATAGCCTGATACATAAAATCTACTAGATGCCTTGCTGTGCATTTTGCTTCTTGCAGAAGTGGATGCTCTTATAGCTGAGGAGCTATCAGCATCTGCATTGCAATCTGTGCAGACTGCCATAGACTTTAATATTTTAACTCTTACTACTCTTCTAAATATTATAACTTCTGTAAATGTCATGGATAGTGACCTTTTAGATACATGTTTATTCCTGAATTTTAGGTATTGTGATTTATTAAATCACAATTTAATAAAACAAGTAAATATATTAAAAGCTTAGTGCTTGCCAGTACAAGCTTTTCTTTGATCCTCAGCTGGAAAGACTACAGTATTCAAACAACTCTGCCTTAGTCCCCTGCTCCAATTAGTAAAGTTCTAGTTACTTGTCCACTTGATTTTTTCCCCCCTGGAAATAGTAGTATTGCAGTCTCTTTTAACTTGTTTGTCTCTTATTTTAAAGGTTCATTTCTCAAGAAAATTTTCTAGTTAATCTTCATTTTTTTCCCACTTGGCAAAGCTATGATGGTACCAAGTCACTACTGATTGCCTGATTCAGTCCTTCTTAAGTTCTTGGTTCTAAAGAGAATAGTCAGTCTTCCAAAATAACATACAGAGTCAATTTAGATTCTTATATAATTCATAGGAATAAGTGTAAAGTGCAAGAAGAGTACATCAAGGACACTTCATTTCAGAAGAAATATACATGCACTACCTACAGGAAGAGAGTTTCAACATAAAACTTTAAATGTATCTACTTCTTGTTACCCATTTTTTTTCTGTATTTTTCCTATTGCAAACTGAAAATAGAAACCCCTGTTTCACTTCCACTTAAAAATGATGTGAAATAAAACTTACAATCTTTATGAGCTTAATGTAGCCATAAACAACAGTTGTAACTATAAACCACTACAAGAACTACATGTTCATTAACCCTGAGCTAAGCTACTTTGTTCCAGTGGAGAAATAACTGTAATGAAAGTAAGTGAACAGATAGCAGATAGGTGTCAGTGACTTTATGATGTATCCAAAAGTGAAATAATACTATATCCTTGATAAGCTTTTTCTTTTTCATTTGATCAATCCATTTTTTATGTTGGAACAATTCTTCACCAATTTTGTGTATGACAGTATATTATACTATCTACCTGTGCTGGCATATAGAATTACTATGTGTGCTGGACACACAGAATCCTCTAAAACTTGTGGCAAGGCACCGTAACTTTCTCTGTCGTACCAGCTTCTGATATCTTCCAGCAATTATTTCTGCATCTCACAGTTGCCTCCCTGGCATTGAATTGTCAATAGATTTTTATTCTTCAGTGGCTGCGGATTGCTCTGGCTTCACACAAAGCATCGAATCTTAAAGTACTTTCAGATGAAGTTCTTTTGACTGTGAGTAGTATAGAGTGACTAACTCATTTCAGATGTGGTCCCACAGAGGAAACATGGCATATCTACCATACAGTGTGTGGAATCTAAAAGAGAAAACTGGGAATTGAGGTTAAGCCAATTTTTTTTTTTTAACATATTTCCATTAAAAAATATTCAAAGCTAAGTTTAAAAAAAAAAAAAAAACAACTTAAAAATAAAGTCTTCTTGCCTACTATTAAATCATCCCATTTTTTCTCTCTCTCTCTTTTTTTTTTAATAGCAATATGTTCCCTGGCTAGAGCAGAGGCAGTACATAACAATGCCTTTGTGATGGCTGAGATGAGGTGATTTCTACCACTGAGCTTAGCAGCTTCCTGAGCAAAGCATTTTAAAGCAACAAAACTAGATATAACAAATGTGTTATTTAGACAGGTTCTGCTACATTTTATCTGACTACCCAAAGGGACTTTGGCTTTGCTATTCTTGTATTCCCCATCTCACAGAGCTGTCATGTAGTATAATGGTATTTAATGAATTGCATTTGGAAACTGATTCTACTCAAGGTCACTAAGATTTCAAACCCCATAACCTACTCACAGTAATCTACCTGCAGTTATTATCATTCTACTTTAGTATTACAGGATAAAAAGAAGCAGTTTTGTCATACTATAACTGAGAAAAAAAAAACACTACATTAG
This sequence comes from Crypturellus tataupa, assembly GCA_034781795.1. Lineage (NCBI taxonomy): Eukaryota > Metazoa > Chordata > Aves > Tinamiformes > Tinamidae > Crypturellus > Crypturellus tataupa. The sequence continues at coordinate 1,931,753 of JAWLRI010000319.1, forward strand.
AAAAAAACTATTCATGAAATGGGGAAGAGGAGTATCAATTACTATATACTGGTCCACTGAAGTCTAAAGGGAGCTTTGCAGTTGTCTTTCTAAATAACTTGATCCTAAACTTGAGGAAGTTAAGTCAATTTAATGTCAAACGATGTTTTGAATTTATTTTGAGCATTTGAGCAAATGGATTTTAATGGAGAACATGATATAATTTTTAAGACAACAAAAAACCTTAGATTCTTTAAATCTGATTTTAAACCTTACACAGACACCCAAAGCGCTCTCTGTACTCATGGAGAGAAATGGGAAGGAGTTATGCAGGTCTGCATCACACTATCGAGGTCTTCTCTCTCTTTGCACTGGTTATCTGAGCTTAGCATGATTTTTAATTTAGCATTAGGTGGGAGAAAGAAGGCTTGCTAATTTCCTCGCAGGATTTGAAGTGTCTGTTGAGGGAGACTTCAGTAAAAAAACAATTCCATCTTTGTTTGACCTAAAGTTTGACAAAGATTACAACAGTAAAAGCCAAGTGTAGCAGTAATAAAAATATTATTTGAATTTGTTTCCTCAGCCCTTCAGGAAATTGAAATGGAACCTGCATATGCTTCCTTTTATGTGTATATTTAAACATACTTTAGTAGACATTGGATTGTACCAATAGGGTTAAATCCACCATCCATTGAAACAAATGAAATTATATCCCTCAAATCTAATAACTCCTATGTCGGGCTTGCTGTAATTTTTACAGTAGTCTGCACTATATTCTAATAGCTGTCTGAATGTAATGCCTATCAGGCATTTGGCCACTCACTTCTCATATCTTATATAAATAGACAGGAGATTTAGAAATTTTGCAGGGAAGGAGAGTTGCTCCTTGTATGCATAGGACTTTATTTTGGTTAGATAAACAAGTTTTATAAACAAATCCCTCAGGTCAGCACTGTTTAATGCTGAAAAGAATATTTAATAGTCTTCACATGTCTATAGTAGAACTGTGGGTGTGGGGGAATGTTTCTACTGATTGGAAAACCTAGAATACCTTTTTTTTTCTTTCTTTTTCTTTTCTTTCTTTTTTTTTTTTTTTTTTTGGATATGACTTATGGTATATTTACCTACCACTTCAGTAAATGCCATAGAAAACAGTCTCTATATGCTAGACATTCATAAATCTCAAGTATTTGCTGTAAAATCTTATGTTTCTCAGATAAATACTGGCAAGCTGTGGTATTGTTAGGTACCATGTCTACTGGAGACAGTTCTCATAAAAAGCAAAATGCAGCACAACACTAGACTATCATCTCCTTATGTTAGAGTAATACTATTAAGTCTTGCTGCTCACACTGCTTTATGGATTTCTAGTGAAAGCCAGTAAGATTCAAGAGGTGATGTTTGACATATACATATTTTAAAGTCTTTCCTAAGTCCAGCTTTTTATCTCTCTCTTTAAAAAGAAAGTGAAATAAACCTTAGGGTCAGATTCAGGTGTCCTTAAACATGATGAATAGTGATGGTTTACAGGAACAGTCCTCTTGAATTTACTGCATCTAGCTTTTAAAATAAGTTACTAATCAGTTTGAGAAAGGATTCCAAACTCTCATTGTCGATGTTAAAATTACAACTGAAACCAAGACTTTAAGAAATTCACAGCTCAGGATGTTATTTTATATGTTCTCTCTATATATACACATATATATAAAGTTAATTAACAAAACCAGCAATATTTATTATTAACTCTGAGTAGCTTTGTTTTATCCAGGAAGCACCAGTGGCAGGAATTACACTTAAATAACTTTAAACATTATAATCACAGTGCAGAAATTATGAAAACAAAAGTTAATATGCTGTTTTTATTGATGGATTTTTATTTTTACCTTTATATCACATTTTCTAGTTTGCCTGACAAAGAGACTCTTCCTTTTATTTTGACATTTGACTTTTTGTAGCTTAACTAATAAATATTATTAATGAAATAATCTTGTTATTGTTGTTGTTAACAAGCACATTTTAAAGCATTCTTCATTTCAAGTGGCTTATTTATGAAAAATAAAGGGCATTTTATATTTAAGAATATCATTTCTCTAAAAGTAATTTTTAGACTATATTTAGACTATATGAAGTCTGAGAATTTTTCAGAATCCTAACTGCAGTCTACACTGTACTCTTAAAATAGCCAAGAAAAACAAAAACTCACACTCAAGCTTTCCCTGTGGCGGAGATGTCATGCAAAACTTGTTGACGCCTGACTGATGCAGTGTGACACACTCCAAATCCAAAAAGGATTTTACACAGAAGTGCCATATCTCATATGATCCTAGGGTCTCAAACAGATAAGAATTAAGGCTACATGAACATGATGGTTAGAATATTTTTAACTTTTCCGTGCAGTTTATGACAATCTTGCTTTACAACAGTGGTGTTTGACAACAGACTAATCGGGAAATACTAAGGAATTTATGATTTGCTAGTGTTAAGGTTAATGATGTCTATGTAATGTGATTCAGGAAGGAGTGTTGAAGGAAGAGGTGCCTGGAAAGGCATAAATTTTAACTTTTTTTCCCCCAAAGAACAATAAAAATATCACTACTTAGAAATCAACTGGGCCAAGGTGTCAAGCATAAAATTATGTGACAAGCTGTCATTTGAACACTATTTCTGACATAGCTTTAGGATCCAATCAAAATTTATTTATAAGCTATCATTTTAAATTACTTGCAAATAGTTCTAATGAGCATGTTTCAGAATTTTGATATTTTAAAACCCTTTCAGAAAAACCTTTTGAATAAGGATTAGTTTTGGCATGGCTCTAAGTAATAAATCCCAAATCATGATCATCAAATGGATTCAACTTTGTGTAGCAGCTATAAACATAGTAAAAGTAGGATGCTGTTTGACATAGTAGGGATTCTAATATCTCTTTCTCAGTAGCTTCATACTTATGCTGCGCAACAAAAGAGACATTTTACATGTGTTTTGCACTCATGTAAATGAGTCTACATTTGTACTAATGAGTAGTAATTGGGGCTTGAAAATTTTTCTTTATTGTCATAGCTTTGAGAAGAACTTGACTTTTCAGAGGAAGTCTCAACTTCTATACATATGTAGAGGTTTTGTTTAGCTTTACATAAATGAATATTACCTATTAAGAAGAATTGGTAGTGATGCCATACTATAAGATAGGGACTTTAAATAAATACAAAGACATAAGAGCTGGGCAAGTAGTTCTGTTTAACAATAGAAATTGAATATATTATAGTCTCACCTTTTTAAAGTATTAACACTAAATAATTTAAGCAAGCTGAAATATTAACCCTACAAAGAAAAATATTTAAGTTATTTTCTAATTTATGGTCTGGACAGTAGTTGTTGTAGCAAACATCCTATATATTCATGTATTTTTCACGGTTGTTTCATCTCCCTTTTCAGGAGAATATCAACTTCTCTTTAAAAAATCTTACCCTTTATGATTGAAGTGATGGCCTTAACAATTTGCTTTCACTGTGATCAGGCAAGTGAGTCTATATGAGGTTTCCTGAGTCTATATGAGGTTTAAAACAGTAGTAAGGGACAAGTCCATTAGTGCAAGTGAAGGACTAATCTAAGCTGTCCTTCTTCAGCCACAGAATAAAAGATTTCTTCAGACGCCAAAGAATTTAGCATTTTTTGCTGCAGAAGTCACCATTTGGGTGAGCTTGGAAATTATTCAACTTATTTGTCTCCCTTCTTATCCAGATCCTACTTGCAATTATGCCTTGCTCTCCAGTCTTGCCCACTAAACTTCATTGATTTATCATGGATCCCCCTTCCACTGTATAATGGAGCAGGCCAGTTGAGATCAGGGAGTGAGAACGAGGCAGTGGAGGAAGGCTGATGGGCTCTGCTGCATAGGAACATGAGCAGCCAGCCCCTAGGAAGCCTTAGAGATGAATAATTGAGAGCAGCTGGAAGTTCCCTCCTTTCTTGGCATACACATGGGAAGGGTAAACAGGACTGCCAGAATGGCATCAGAGGAGAAGTTGTACAGAAGTTGTAGCCAGACTTCCTAGCGAGGAAAACATCAGGCTCCTATTTAGAAACAGTCAGCATAGAAAAGAATTCCTTACACAATTGTATACTGGGAGCTGTGCAATAGTATTGCATCCCTTTCTGCGATGCTCTGAAGGAGAAGATGTGGAATGGTGGCATGAAAGTGCTCTGATTACAGAAAGGATGGCCTTGCTGGAGAACATTGTAGGCATTGCCTTGGCTGCTGTTCACTGTTGCAGTGGAGAGATTACTGATGCTCAGACAAGGTTTAAAGCACTTGGCCTCTCGCTTAATACATTGGTACTGTCTGGGATTGTTTTCCAATTGCAGCTGATGCTCACTGAATTAATGTCATTTACTGAGGAGACTTTATTCTAAACTCAAGATCGAATAACAGTTGTTCAAGCAACTCTACACTCCCATCCAGTTTTGCTGTCATCTACATATTCCATTCTTTCCTTCTCTCCTGAGATTCTGGACCATTAAATAGGTATAAATCTGTCTTTTTGCCTGCTTCATTTAGACTATCATGATTTTGACTCATGGTATAGATTTGACTCATGGTTAAAACCCCTTCTTTGTGTTTGCAAACATACGGTGTGGCAGCTTTCAGTTTAAGATTGATTCATCTTCAAATGGGTTAATGGTGCATACCAGCAGATGGTGAGTCTCAGAGGACAAGGCAGTTTCAGATTCACCTCTGCCTGCCTGTGGCTCCATTCAGAGCGGGGACTTAGATCTCAGCAGGAAATTGCAATAATGCATGGACACCTGACTTTGTAAGCTTAAGAGTTTGTAAGCTTAACACTGGATTCACTGAACAAGAAAAAGCACCAAATACTGTTTTGGAAGCAAGATTGTATAGTCCTCACCAAGCTCATAATAGGTTGCTTAGGCTGTGTAGTGGTGGAGGAACAAAGATGCTACAGAGAAGTTGCCAGATCTCCATTGCAAAGCAATTGTAACTGCCGACTTTCCACAGCCATTAGGTACAGCTGATAGCAGTGCAGCACTCTAAAGCAAGCTAGAAGATGAACCATTCATAGTGGTCTTATAATCATATTAATTCTAAAATATTGATTTTTTAAAAAACTTTGAGTTCTAAGCTCCAGCAGAAAAAAGCAATTCAGTAAACATAAAGAACTGTATTTTTTCTAAAGCAAAATGATAAAAACATACCAGACTGTGCTGTCTGCACATGCCACTACTGCAGTCTCCTGCAGCTAGTTTCAGAGATAAGACTTGGATCTCAAGGCAATGGTGACAGATATACAGTCTGCTGCTGACCTAAAATGTGTTCTCCAAAACACTGAGATACAAAAACACTGTTGGTTTTGCAACATGTTTTGAACAAGTTTGTGTTCTAAAGGTAAGCAGTTAAAATCAATTTGGATTTACCTGATTTTTTGTCAGGAAGTGGAATTGTAATGAGTTTTACAGTAGTTTTACTGATGTTAAGTTTTAATATTTAAAACATTTAAATGTGGCCTAATGGTCGCGTGGGACTATATTTTGCTAAAATTGCCCAATATCTACATATAATGTGAAAAATAAGTTATTTAAAGAGTTAATAAATCTTCATCTTGAACTCACTGAAATTTGTATTCATTTTATTTTACTTAATTGTAATAATGTGCTCATGTTTTACTTGGGTACTTAAAGATCTGCATATGCTTTGCTGAACTATGGCTTGATTGCAAGTATGAGAGAATATTTTATTTAATAGACAGGAGACTGAATTCATTAGTCTTCCACTGCTTTCCTGCCCATGCAGTATAGCTTAAGAGCAAGTCATAATATCTGCTTGAGATAAATATAGCTTTTGATAGCAAAGTAGTGGATTAAATCGAGTTTTCTATGTTTGCCTGATGAGAGAGATAGATAACTTTTTATATTGAAAGGATGCAGTCTGTGCCTTTGTTATCTGGTCTATAGTATCCTGTCTCATTACTTTAGGATTCATTAAAGAAGTCTAGGAAGCAAAGAGACCAAAATACTAAAAGAGTTGAAGAAAGCAATGGGAGAAGTCTCGCTCTGAAGATGACTCCTGCGGCCTGTTTTCCCATGTCCTAGTGAATCTGAGGCATTTACACATGCTTGTCAGGCACAGAAGAGGAGACTTGTGCCCTTCTCCATGAGGAGATGTGAAGGCCAGTAGATGTTCCCTAGGAAATCTCGAATGACAGCAGATATTTTGGCTTAGGCAAATGAACCGGACCTCTAGGGCAATGGTTCACAAGCTCATAGTGAGCTCTTGCTGTCCCTCCTGGTTCTTCTGATGTCCCTGTGAGGATGGTGGCCTGCACCGCCTGGACTCCCTGTCTTCTCCACATCATTCAGATTCGCACTTGCCCAGAAACCAGACTGAGGGACAGCATTTCTACAAGGCTGCCCTCCCCACAGGCATGTGCAGGAGCTGCTTTCCTCACGCCGGGAACTGACTGCACAGACTTGAGCAGTCTCACGTGTGAGATCCAGTCCTGAAGAGAAGTCTCAGGTGTGTACAAGAAAACTGCAGCAGTTTCTGAAAGGGAGCCTGAATCCTGTTATATTTCTGGTTTATTTTTGTGAAGTTTTTTTTCTCCCTCACAAAAATCTGCTATGCCATTTTTATAAGCTGCTCAGGAGTCAACTAAAGAAATTAAATATGAAGATGAAAAGGATTAGTTATATAGGATGTGGAAAGGATGTTCATAAGTGTGTCAATTATTTCATTAAAAATTCTGTTACAACATGAAAGGATAGTTATGTGTTCAGAATTTTACGAAGAAGAGAGTATTTTGATGAATGTCACAGTATCTTATGATACTGTGAATATGAAAACATAGTGAGATTGATTAGGGAAAAATAATTTTATTTTTTCCCAATAAAGTAAAAGCTAGTTTTAGTACGTTAGTACTTCGCCTCCTTTCTATAGATTTAACAAATATATGGGATAAAACAGAAGAAAGAAAATATTTAAGCATTATTAAGTTATAGGTATTAAGAAAAGAAAAATCTTTGTATGTACCTATTTATGTGCTTTTTTTTCCTTCTAAATATACATCAAATTAAATTAAATATACAAGGTTTTCTTGGTGAAATTTACCATTTTTTGAGGAGCTCTAGCCATCCTCACACAAAGACCTGGCTTAAGAAGTCTTTTATAAATATAATAGCATATCATGCAGCTATTTAATGACTTTTTGATATTCTAGCTGCTCATTGAATATTTGCTCCCTATTGCCTTTCATAACTCATATTGCCAACAGCATGTTTTCTGTAAATCAAGTTGTTTCTGTATACCATTTTAGAAGAAAATATAAACAAGCTTCACAGTACGACTTTTGGAAGTATTTAATTAAGTAGAATAGTCATTTGAACAGGACTGTTTTTAAAGTAAAAAAAAAAAGAAAATTATTTTACTAATAGTATTGCAAAAGACTGATTTGTGTCACACTAAAAATTTTGAAGTGTATAATAAAAAAAGGGAGAAGCTACGAGCTGGCTCACACAACTATTTGCTGAACATACAGACTATTTTTGGTGAAAATTTCTGAATAATTTTCTTAGCTTTAGAAAAGATTTACCTTGCCCAGTAACAACTCTAATATGATGTGTGCTGTGCCATTTTGTTTTAACTAAGAGACATTTTTCTCATCTGCTCCCTTGAATTAGCTTTTCTGGCTCCTGCTCACCTACTTAACTTTGTTTATGTTACTTCAGCATTTGATGATCACATCACAGTGATTATCTGCCAAGCAAAATTGAAGATACTGAAATATTCTAAATGCCTGAAGTCTCCTATTCCCAATGTCATCCTGTCACAGTGCTTTTGAATGGAGTCACTCCAGTCAGAACTGCTCCTTACAGAGCAGATGAGGCAGCAGCAGGAATGGACGTTTTTCATGGAAAACCCTTAACTCAAGGTCATAAGTGGATCCAATTTTTGATCTGATATTTTGAGATGAGTATGAAGAATATATATATCAATTGCAATGGGTAAATAGTGTGAGGGGTTTTACTTAATTTGTCTCAAAAGAGAATTCAGGTGTATCTGGCAATTGAAGGCTATTGCTTCCTTCTGACAGAAAACAAAACAAAACAAAACAAAACCACCATTTCATTTATCCTGAACATCTGACATATCTCCTCACACAGCTTACATGCATACAATATTGGACATTTCTGGAAATAGGGTGAAATTTGATCTTTAAGTTTGCACGTTTGCTCAGCTTTGCAATGCTAGTGCCTCCAAATTAGGGCCTGGGTTTTGTCTGGCTCTTGTGTGAGTGAGCAGTGGAACTAGAGCAGAAATATGAAAGGACTCTCTCCTGTATTGCGCAGGGCATCACAGTAAATCATAGAACTGCAATCTCTGTACTGAACACAAGGGACATCTCTGTCATGGTCTTCTGGAAGTACATAATGTAGGAAGGGACAGGAGAGGTGGAGAGCATCTGCTTGGTTGAACATATGCCACAAGGGAGTAATTGGGTATGAAAAGGGGTGGAGTGGGGAGTGGATGCATGTAATCTCTGGATGTTCCTGAGTATGGAGAGCCATTGTGTGACTCCTGCCATTGTCCTCAGGGACACGCTGAGGCTTCCACGCTGAACGTTACTTCTGTGCAGCCAAAGCTTTATAATGAAACTCTAAACTAATGACATGCAACAGAACAATCCACTTAATTTGTAATGTATGGCATTCCTACCTAATGTCCTCAGTCAAGAAAGACAATGCACAAAATCAATATCCATGTAGCAAGCTGCAAAATGTCACTAAGCCTGACATTCTCTTGACTCTGTTGACACTGACACAATACTTTGCTCAACAGGAATTCATATGGAATGCTTTTATGTATTCCTGAATAATTAATATGCACAGATTGGGATATTGCTTTCTATCTGAAGGCAATGAATACATTATAAAAACTGTTTCCTGCCACTTAAATTACCAATTCTTTAAAAAATTGAATTACAAATATATTACTGCTTTATAATGTAGGGCTATTTCATGAATTCCATTAATAGATTCTGTTCTTCTGCTGAGTTACATGACTCAGTGATGATCCTATTTATCTAGGAATTTTGAGCATCACCCAGTAAAATATTAAAAAGCTTTTAACTATTAAATGATATTTTTGTATACACAGCATGTAAAGCATGTCATGCTGTGCACTAAGCAAATTCTATCATCACTTTTGAAAGTAGAAATCTTTAACTGAACCATTGTGCTAAATAGATCTACAAAAAGATTTATAAACCAATCTATTATTTATTGTAAAGATTTCTACTTTCAGAAGAAAGGTAGAATAATTTCTAGGAATGCTATATTTGCTGAAGATAAAGACTTTAGTGCTGTGTTATAAGTTTTTAAAAATACCTTTAAGATGCAGAAGAGGAAACTGGGAAGCAGTGAAGAAGCTTATTACCTATGGTTTCCTTTTAAATAACATATCCTCGGTGATTTGAAGAAAATACATTCAGATGGAAGTCAGCACATAGAAGTGATTGTATCTGTAATTGTGTTTAATTTAGTCATAACATGGACATTTGATTTTTTAGTAAAATAAGTTAAAAAATCTACTTGATTCTTGATTTATTTAAATCTGCATAGATTCATGTAAATCGTGGCCCAAGTTTAGCCAGCCTCAGCATTATTAACTGCAGAAAGGTCTCATATGTGAAAGATATGTGAAAGTTTTAGTGAATGTTTTGTTCCTTTATCTCTCTTGTAACTTTAGGCTTAGTCTGGACGTGTAGACATGATTGAATGGAGAATGCAGCTAACAGGAGAATCAGTTCTTTTGATATTTCGTATCTTACATTTTTCCAATTCAATCAATAACTTGAGCTCTAATTATAATGCAGCGACACTGCCTACCTCTTCAGATATGAATAGCTTAAATTGCAAAAATGTGTTGGATTGGTCAGTCAGTTACTCTGTTCTATAGTACAAATTTTATTCATTCTTGGAGTCAACTATTTGAAATACATTTTTGTTTGTGATTTTAATTACATCATGTCATTTATGTATTTTCATATATTTTTATAATATCTTAATGTGTACCTTGATAAATTTACTAAGGTCTGTACTGATTATACAATAGTCTCAGTGAGAGCAAACACATATGGAGTGTTTTACCTATAGCTGGAGCTGCTGCTTCAGCTATCAAACTAATTGGACAGTAATGGAACACTTACTAACAAAATTAATGGGCTGCATTCTTTTCCTTGTCACTAGATCTGTATGGCTCCATTAAGTCTGATTTGTTCAGGGAAGAGTGGAAAGAATGATGATGATGCTAGTATTTTGCCATATAATTGAAAGGAGCCTATCACATTTTCCTTTTTTTTTTTTTTTTTTTTTTTTTTTTAGCATTAATGAGTGAGTTAGCATCTTGTTATGCCAAACTTCAGCAAGCCGACGGATATTAAACAAAATCTGTTGCAGTATGGTTTTGTATAAAAATAATGTATTGATTCTCATCTTTGTGTGACTCTTACATTCATAGAAGAAAGAGGTCAAGGATATTTGTTTCTTCTGCCTTTGTTCATTATCCTAGGTACTTGTACTAGAGGAAGTGGTTTCTGTGGGATTTTACAGTAATCCACAGGATTTTATTTTTATTGAGCCTTTTTCCTGCCACTGTGCTTCATAGTAGTTGTTTCAAAGTTCAACCATGTACAGAAAATGAAATGTAATAGCAATCATGTTTACTTTCTATTAAAGTATGGATTTTTTGAAGAGACTAATTTACTGGGAGAATTCTCTGTAAGACTGTTTTACACCTACAGTCTAATATCTAAACCCAGTGTACAACCTTTCTTAAAGACAGCACTCTAATTTGATGCAGATGTCTATCTCGTGCAATATATTTTTCTCAGTCGTATAGCTGAAATGCTGCATAGTTGCTTAAGTGTTTCTATCCTGAGATTTTGTTTGAGATAGGGGAAGTGAAATATTCTAGAACTGCTTTTGTCTCCTTTCTCATTAACCTGGTCCCTTTGCACTCAGTTTTCAAACTCCACACAAATCTGCATTCCCTGCTTTTCAGAACTGGAGTAGAGCACTCTACTAATTGGCTAATAAGATACAGGTAGCATGTCTGTGAACAACTGTATCGGGAAACATTCATTAAAACCATATCTGATAACTATGTCTGTTTAATTATATATAATTAAAACTATATATGACCTGCGTTAGGAGGAGTATTGCCAGAAGGTCGAGGGAGGGGATCTTCCCCCTCTACTCAGCTCTGGAGAGGCTGCACCACAGAACTGTGTGCAATTCTGGGCTCCCCAGTACAAGAGGGATGTGGAGCTTCTAGAGAGGGTCCATCACAGAGCAACAAAGATGATTAAGGGACTGGAAATCTATCTTGTGAGGAAAGACTAAGCGAGCTGGGCCTGTTTAGCCTGGAGAAGAGAAGCCTGAGGGGAAATCTGATCAGTATATATAAGTACCTGAGGGGAGAACGAAGGGAGGATGGGGCCAAACTTGGTGATGGCCAGTGACAGGATGTGGGGTAACGGGTGCAAGTTGAAACACAGGCAGTTCCACCTCCATGTGAGGAAGAACTTCTTTCCTGAGGCTGACAGAGCCCTGGAACAAACTGCCCAGAGAGGTTGTGGAGTCTCCTTCTCTGGAGATCTTCCAAACCCGTCTGGATGCCATCCTGTGCCACGTGCTCTACGTGTCCCTGCTGGAGTAGGGGGGTTGGACTAGATGATCTCTAGAGGTCCCTTCCAACCTCAGCCATTCTGTGATTCTGTGATATGTCTACCTAAGTAGCAACCCCTTTAAATCATCCAGGAGTTTTACATATTAGGGCATTTTTCAGTTACTGTTTATGGACACCTTGAAGATTCTCTGTGGGCAGTAGAAATATCTGTGGCAAAATGTGATCTGAATAGACCTCTTGAACAGTTACACTGCTACAGAGCCTTCCTCTACTCCCCAAATGATGTTGCAGTAAGAAATGGATAATTTTAAATACAACTAATATTCCCTCATGCTGAACATGTAAAAGACTGTACATAAATAAAGCTTCTTTATTAACCTGCATACAAGCAAAAGGAGTATAAGAATATGCTATTTCAGGAAAGAAAGTATGATTTGAAACTCCATGGTTGATCTTACTGTTTTATCTCTTCTGGGTTTGTGACAACCATAATTTTTGTGTTTGTGTATCAATTATTGTCCGTAGCATTTGGAATGTCTGTGGGATACTTAAAGCAGAAGTGGCTTCTCAAAATCAAAGGTCTCATAGTTGATGATGGCATTTCTCTTATTCACAGGGAATCTGTGGCACTTCTCATTTGATGCTCTTTCTGTCTCGTTTGTGTTAGGCGGCTACTGTTCTCCAACAGCATTTTAGAGACTTTGTCCAATACAAACATCTATTACGAAGACTAAGCAACAAAACACAAATGAATATAGATTTTTTCCAGGCTTAAACATGATAAAACAAGATCATTTTCAGAGGGTAGTTTAAAGTAGCATTTATTTATTCTGAAGTAGTGTATTTGTATTCAAGTACTTGCTCAAGTATACCTCTAGAGACGATCGTTGTCTAGCTCCAATGTTAAGAATTGCTGCAGTGCTTTAAATGATTTGCTTATTATTATCTTCCTGTGACAGATCCAGATATTGCAAGATTTCTTTATACCCTGTAATCTGATTATTATCGGATCTACTGCCACAAAGATTTAAATGTTTCATTTAGATTTTGTGCTTTTATTAAAATAACAAAGCTAAATTGAAGTAAGACTCTGTCCCCAAACCAAAACACTTCATAAGGAAATAATAAAATTGTCTATTTAATTTTCTTTTTCTGATTTCAGAAGCAGAAGAAACAGTGCAACTAGAATGTATTTATTAAGGATCCATCAAACTCTCCTTTTACATTTAGGGAAAATCAGAAAAGAAACCTTAATGGGAAAAAAAAAAAAAAAGCCTATATCTTTTCTACACTACTTCTGAGATTTTTTATGTTGGCATTATGTTACAGTCGGCATCTTCCTGTGAGTAAAAAGAGGAAGGCACCTTATATGGGAAAACAATAACTAATTGTTAGACAAATAAATATCTTAACAGTCTAATGAAAATATGCTAAGCAAGTAGTTGCTATGCTTAATCTAATCCAACTGTACTAACATTCATATTCTGAATTATCAAGCTAATAAACAACAAACCTCATGAATAATATATTTTAAAAATGTTAAAAACTTTTTGATATCTACCCATTTATCATTATTTATAGTCTTTTTAGGTGCTAAGATAGGCAGCAACCATCCTACTTAAAAAAGAAGGGAAAGTGTTTTTTCATCCTTCTCAGATCTTCTCCAGGTGGAGTGTGATACTGATGGCTTTGTCTTTCTCACTTTCCCTTGAGGTTATTAATACATTTTTCTGTTCTTTCTTCACTGATCAGCATCTCTGTGCTATGTATTCAGTTTATATATGGTTTGCTTTACACATGCTAGATACATCCCTTTTTCTTCTAACTTGTTCTTTGTTCTACTTGTTTGTCTTAAAACCTTTTTGTCGAGCTTGGGCTGTATTGCCCTAAACCACATTATTATGTTAAGCCCATAAATGTTTCGTTCTACAGAGAATAATTACATGTTACTACTAGCTATGTATAATCTGTGATTATACCAAAAGATGGTACAAATACAAGCAAAAGTATAACAAAATGGGCAATAGCCACCTGGTTATTAGGAAAAAAACTGCCATTGCAACTAAATAAGCTAAGGCAAAAGCGCAGGTATATTATACTCAGGTATAAAATATATTCAGGGTATATTCAGTGGTGATATAAAATCTTGTTTTAATGTTGTCATAGAATTTGAAGTCCTCTCTGCTCAAGATAGAGCCAAATCACCAAAGCTTCAAGGAGAGAAGCAAAGCCTAAGAGCAAAAGTGCTCTTAATGTAAAATGAAAGCAAGAGGTAGAAAATTAGGAAGTGGTGACAACTGAATTCAGAAGCTTGGACAGTTTACATATTCTGAGGAAATGAGAAAAAATAGTTCGAGCCTCATCTTTTTCTATAAAAGCACCCTTTTCCTTCTCTTGGAATCTGGACTTAGACCTCGATTTCCATAGAAATGTTGGGGTGCGCCACTGTAAAGGTGCAGGCAGGTTCTCAGGTAGTTGCAGGGCTGCTCTGTCCATTGTGACTGAGGATTTGAAAAGCATCACGCTAGCTGGCAGCCAGGAAAAGGTGAAGAGTATAGTCAATGAGTATTAAAAATTACGTGTTTTGGAATTATTAGTAAAATTAGTTAAATAGAGGTACATTTATCTCAATCCATTAGGACGGAAGGAGCAAGACAGTTGCCGATAGTGTTATCAAGCTTAAGCTTATCTTTTCCTAATGCAGTTCCAAAACTAATCAGTTTCCATGCAATTAACATACTGACAACAAGCAAACTTGCAGGAAATACACTTTTATCACAGTAGCAGTGTCAAAACAGTATTATTCATTCAAAACTTGTTTTGCAGATAAAAGTGCTATGTTAACACAGTGACTTCTTAGTTGGGCAATTAAATATTTGAAGTTACAAAAAAAAATAGTAATGCCTTAACAGCTCAGGTTAAGGACAATAATAATAATTCAATTCAGTATAGTACCCTTGTATGTACTCTTGTATTACCCACAGCAAGATTAATAAATAGATCATATGCAGCAATAAGAAGCAACTATTTCTGGCATCTCTCGCTCTTATTTGTTAATGAAAGATGCTCCTCAAGAAATCTATACTTATGCACAATTTTTCTTCTAGTCAAAACTGTGTTACAAGAGAATAATTTCTTTTCTTAACTAAATAAAGTAAATTATTGCTGTAAGTAAGGAAACTGATGAAATCTCCTTTAAAAAAATTAATTATTTCACTTTTGCTAAAAGAAGTTGATTCTCTCATTTTATCCTCTGCCTGTATCTATTCTTAATGAGTGAAAAAATATTAACAAAGGCAACTTATTCTCTATGAACAAATCTGTTCTTCCTTGGTGAAATTTGTGGCTGCTTTAGTAACTACAGAATAACAATAGGCAATTGGCAAAAGTTGCTAAGGTTCTTTGAAGAAGTCACAGATCAAGGTGCTTTTAAAGAGAGCATTTAAGTTATTTTAAAAGAAGCACTATAGAATCGGTGTCATTTGTTACCTAGTAAAACCTTCAATAACCCAACAATAGCAATTTTTCCTTTTTAGCACTAGTCATGTTGTCTTGCAACTCAGGTTTATAGGGAAGATATTTTTTTCTTAGTCTTAAATCAGATGATGGTCAGTAGAAGTAATTCTCCAGGCAAAATTATTCCCAGGCTGAACTTGAATCAAGTTTGGGTTCATTTATTATATTTTCAGTATATGTGCAACAAGCAATGCACGGAGAAAAACACAGAGCTTTGAAAATGAGGTGTTACTTGTGTTTGACGGGAGTATTTTAGTATTTTGCCCTGTATTAATGCTATCATGTTTTATATTCAGCAGCAAGGTTTGGTCACCAGCCTACTGTGTGCTGTCATGTTGTATTCCCACAGCACAAATCCCTGTGGTAATATTACATTTGCTTACCACTTTATGGGAAAATTAAGATACAGGATATTGTGCATTCTGTAAGTAATCAACAAACTATCTAAAAGTATTGTGAGACTTTAGAAAATGATTAGCTAATTCCTATCCAAATGGATTTATCATTTAGCAGCCTGGATTCAATTGTCCTTTGTTTAAATGTTAAAAAGAAACATGAAATGAATCCAAGGAATCTCACAATCAAGCAAGTGAAATGTGATATTAGGCTGAAATTTCAGTGAGATCTACTTCCAATTTTTTCAGATATTGTGGGTTATTAAATAACCAAATTATATTCAAGTAATTCAGCACCTGCTTCATCAAGGTACAGAGTATAGAATTAGATATAGACCACTTCAGCTTCACTGATTTGATTATGTAGTAGAGAGAGACTGGTGAATATACATTAATCCTATGAAATTAAATCAAGAAAATTAGCTGAAGATATTCCTAGGGGCATGTTTGGTGTCTATCTGCATAAAATGTTGAATTACCTGCTTGCTGCAATAACTCTTTTTGTGATGGGAAATGTAAGGGAAGAACTGTGTTTACATACAATTTTAAACAGGAATATGCAGGTTCAAACTAGAACTCCTTTAACTTTTGACTCTGACAGCAGCTAGTGGCAGATTCTTAGAGCATAAGAACAAACCAAGTGCATGATTTTTCCCTTTCACATCTCATTCATCTCCACATTAGTAATCTGGAATGTAGAGATTGCATGGTTATATATGTTTAATTATATATGATGTACTTTCTTCCACTATTATAGCTAGTTGGTTATTCTATTATGCTCTCCATGGTATCCTGTTTTATGTATGCAATTATGTACACTCTGAAGAAGCATTTCCTCCTTCTTTGTTTTAAAAATTCTTCAAGGTAATGTCATTTGATGTTTCCTCATTCTTCCTTTTGAGGTGCAATGATGTAGTATGTAAATAAGGCCTACACAACTTTTTTTATCCTGTTTATGATTTTGTAGACCTCTGCACCCATTGTTTTCTCTTAATAATTCAGTGTTTTCACATATAAGGATATCCAGTACTTCTAACCATGGTTTTGTCCAGTTTGTGACTTTTCTGTTGGCACACTTTATAGGAAATTTATTTCGCTGTATTATCATTTAAGATGCAGAGGTTTATCCTGCAGATATTTCAAACCACATCAATTTTCTTTATTTCAGGTTTCAGTATGGGCACTGAGGGTTTATATTATTATCAGCAAATCAGACTGTTCTATTTTCAGGAAATTCTTAGTCTGAACATTTTATACTGTAACTGAAAAGAATGTTGTTTGTAATTTTCTCATTATTTTATAAGTCATTCAGTTTTCTGTACAATTCCACTTATACGTGATGTAGTTTTTAGCAATATCAACATTAACTTTTATTTCAATATACTGAATTTATTTGAATTTGCTGAATTTAGTGATGTCATTAATTAATAATAAGATGATAAAACATTTTTTGCAAAGCATTTGAATGAAATGTAAGTACTCCCAGCATTACAAAAATCTTTGATTTGTAGGTGTGTTTCGTCAAATAATTCTGCCTGAAATGGAGCTCCAACATGACAAAATACTTATGATTCCCAGTCATTTCCATTTTTGCTTGGGGACAAAATGGAATTTAAAAAAATAAAGAGAGAAATAGAGAGCACAGCATGTTTTAGAAAAGTCAATATCCTTGTGTGGTTAGTGTACCTACCTGAAGTCTGAGAGACACAGGTTCTGTTTAACTTACTCGGAATAGATACTTGAACTGTGCTCTGCCATACTCCTAAGTAATCTCTTTGCTGTAAGCAATCACCACAAGCTTTTGGTGGATTATAAAATACATCACCATTTTTGGCCAGTTGAACGTGAGAAAAAAACATACCTGGCTAATGCTTTTTAAAACCAGTGAATTTCAGCACTGGCATTTTAGGTTTGATGAAACATTGTATCAAGAAAAAAAGTCTCACAGAAGCAGTCTTTCTCTTTTTTTTCTATTCTTTTCTTTCTTTTTTTTTCCCTTACAGTCTGCATCAAGATGTTCTTATCTGTTTGCATGCATTGTCTCATCATTTTACGTAATTTGCAGTATTCAGTAATCTCTGATTTATATTTTGCGTGCAGGTTTCTCTTGGGCTACTCCACGCTCGTGCCACCCATATCCTCTGGCCTCCACAACGCTGGCAGAAGTTACAACCAGTGCTACCTCCAGAACGCAAACCTCTTCAGAGAGAGCAAGAATAACCAAAATATTCACCCTGAAAAACACTGAAGTGAAATTCAACCGGGAAGAGTGGCAGTGATTATAACATCGCAAATGAGAGTTTTGACAAATGTGCTTAAACATCAGGTACCATCCGAACACATACATGCAACATATTCACATTAAAATATTACCTTAAATGTAAAATCTTTTAAAAATCTTTAACGTCAGTACATTGTGCATTCTTTCAGTTTGAAATAATTATTTGTTTGTTGTAGAAGAATTGAATATTTAAATTCTTCCAAGAGTGAAAAAAAGTCTTTGTTATATCTGCACTTGTGCTTTTAAAAATCTTCAATAAAAATGTATTAATCTTTTACATTTAGCTCGCTTCTTTAGCAGTGGAATAGATCCTTCATTACTTATTAAAAAAAGTAATGACATACTGTATGATTAATTTTTCATCTTTAAAAATACTGATTTTTCAGTATTAGAAATTAAACAATTCAAAGTAAATTATGCATAAATGTTTATTTTTTCCAATGAAATCAAGTTTTTTTACTGCAACTTGTGTTTATTATTTTATTGAATGCATATTCTTAATATCTTTCAGTAGTGTCTTATATAAACATTCCTTGTACATCCTGTTGAAGTAGATATTTAAGCAAAATACAGATTATATTACAGCATCTGAACAAAATGTTTCATTTATTTTTCAAGGATAGTAAATCAATTTTAGTATTGATTACAACATTTATTGGAAAATATGTAATTAATACTATAAATGCTATAAAATTTATACCATAAATATGCAATTAATATTATAGACAGAATCTATGAATGTGCAGTAAGTTTTCTGCACAATTATAAGTTAAAAGAACTCAAAGAATTACACTTTTACAGTTGCAAATTAGTATAAAACAGTTAATTCTCGCAGTGAATCTACAGTGCCCTCGCACTGTAGATTCTCTACATAGGTGTCCCGTGATCTTTTCCTGCACCAAAAAGCAGTTCCACTGACCTCTGAACTCTCCTTAATTAAACTATTGCAGTTTCTCTGTAAATTCTCAAGTATTTTGATTCATGTACAGTGACTGAAAACAGATGTTAGCAATTCTTTTTTAATGCCAAAATTAGTTAAGGGAACTGAAATGAGTTCAAGAAGTTTAGTACGTTCGTAATTAATTTTGGTGACAAAGTCAGAAACACACATCTATGAAAGAGGAAAGGTCCTGGACGCTGCCACCTCCTGCACGGACACAGACCCGCTTGTTGAAGTGCGTGTCTCCTTCAGCCCCACAGTCTCCCCAGAAGACCACTGGTCCCTCCGGTAGGCATCTCTTTCCCAGAGGTGCACGCACACACACGCTCACCCTACTTGGTGGCTGATATTCGTTGGTCAAATCCCTCATTTTTCCTACAACTCTTCCTCCTCAAGCACCGTGATGGCACCCTTTCCCTGCCTTCCCCCATGCCGGTATGTGTCTCCAAGCCCCAGGCCGTGTCCCTGCAGGCTGTGAGGAGCTCCAGAGAGCCCCTGCTGTGGGCTCCCTACAACAGGCATCCCCAAGCCCTGGGTCTGACCCCGCAGAGGCTGGACAAGGGCTCGCTGTGGTTCAGTTGTTGGGATCCCCCACATGCTGTTATGCCTCTGTGCTTGTAGTGAGGAGCCTCTTATGGGCTGAGTGTCTTTCTGGAATGATACTGGGAGGACCTGGGGGTATTATTTGGGTTCTCACACCTGGCAATCCTATTTCTGTGTGTGTGTGATGATGACACTTTTATCACATAACATTCCACAAGCTATGAAAAATTAAATGTCCCAAATATTCTACTGTGGCATGCCTCAAAGCATCTTTATATATATTTGTATGTATAGTTTTTTATAAGTATGCATGAATTTATATGTATATATAGCATGTACAAACCCATACATATATAAATTTTCTGGGTGATGGAATAGGGAATACACCTATTAGTCTGAAGATGTTACAATGACAGGAGAGGCTGCCACCATTTTGGATGGCACAAATTATTGGATGATCCAATAATTTCCCATTCACGGGCTGGATTAGGTTAAAAGAGAATTTGGAGATGATAGTGGATTGCGATTGAGCATGACAAAAGTATGATGTTGTGAATAGGAAAAAAACACCATGCTTTATAAACAGCATTACAGTCTATAAAATGCAAGAAACAATCCTTGTGCTTCATTTATTTATTTATAGTCCACTTTTAGGCACCGTATTCAGAAAAAAGAAAAAGAGGCTTTAGAGGAAAGCAACAAAACCAAATAGAAACCCATAAAAATATGACCTATGAGAAATGTTAGAAGGACTCAGATTTATTTAATTTAGAGACTCTGAACTATCTACAAAATAATAAAAGGCTGTTGTCAAGTGGAAGAGAATCATATATTCTTCCAGTCCTTCATGGATAGGAAAAGTGATGGACTTGAAATACAGCAACAGGATGTTCCCATTAGACACTGAGAAAGAAACTTTTGAAATGGAAGAATAAAACAACATTGGAATATTTTTCATTGCCATGCTTTGAAAATTGCTTAAACAAATAATTTTCAATCAGGACTGTCTCTGCTTTGAGACAGGGCTAAACTTTACCTTGAGATCCACAGCAGCTACCTTATACATTCTGTAAAGAGTAAATTTTCTGCTGCCTTTGATGCTGGCAAGCAGGCAACTGCACCTATATGACTTTCCTTTCCTTTATACTTATTGTGTTCAGTACATGCAATCCTAAATGCATTACAGTAGACCCGTGTATAATTTGTTGAACTCAGAATCTAGAAAGGAACCTGATTCCTGTAGAATAAACTATTTTGCTACCTATTAACATCAAAGTAATGTGGTTGATATTTTACATCATCTCAGAATTTGCTGAATGAAAGTAACTTGGTAAAATCATAAGGTGAATAATTTACTAATATGAGTAAGAGGGGAAACAGAACACTCAGGATGCAGAACAGAAGGAGCAGACCATATTCCTGAAAGTAGAAAGGTCCAAACAGAAGTAATAACACTTAACTAGATATTAATAGGTATTATTCTTTTACTACTATAAAAAGGTATATGATCTTCAGCATCCAGATGCAAAAGATGCATAATGAGCAGCCTGTTCTGGTACTGATGATGCCAGAGGCAAAATTCTCATGGATTCATGCCACCGTGATGAGCCTTCTGAATCAGGATCCTTCCTCTTTGACCACAGACATTTTGGTGTTTTGGTGCTAGTTTACATGTGCAGAACAGCAGGGAATTGGTTTCATGAGAGTTAAATAAAAAAGAGCACAAAGGATATACAAGACGTGAAGAAATCAAAAGAAGACATGACATTTTAAAACTTGATCTTTTTCTGTATAACAAGCCACATAAATGCTTTTATATAGCTCAAGGCATATTTGCATCTGCCTCTGGTCTCCAGGCTTCATTCATAATGCAAGGGGAGGTATTGCAAGCTCATCTGACATTGATTCTCATAGCTAACAACTACATTTATGAGAGTGACAAAGCACAGCTCTACACCTCAGCAGTGTGTAAGCATCACTGCCTCATACAGAACTAAAAATTTGCAGCTGAGGAAGTGGAAAGCTGGTTCAGTGGATGAATGATTGATCTAATGCATACAAGGATTCCTAAAGAGCTGTTAAGGATTCTCTGTAACACAGAGGCACTCGCTGTAGTAGAAGATGGGGTGGGCTTCCTTTCTTCCAGTCTTCTTGGAACACAAGACGGCTAGCAGGGATGACACGTCACGGCACTGCAGGAGCAGGAGCTGGTCAGGTCTGAAGGCTTGGGAACACAATGGCAATGTTAGTGCATAACTATCCGAGGAAAAGAAGACAATGCCAACACAACAGATTGTATTAGTAAATACAGTAAAATAGTTTACTGCAGTATGACCTGGCTCCTCAAATATTAATGCTAATGGAATACTACTCAAGTTTTATCCATTAAAAATCACGGAGACACAAGAACTGAAATACAGTAAAATCAAATAACGGAAGACATCAGTTCTTGCTAAAATAATTGGATTTCACAGATCTTTCATTTAAACGTTTTCTATATCAAAAGCAGATGGAGCTGTGAATACTTTCTCTTTGAGCATACTACAGGGTAATTAGCTAACAGAGAGATCCTACTGGAGATATATTGCTCCGGAACCCAGCAGCTGATGACTGAGCATGCTCTTGTGAGGCTTTGGTGAGACTTTGGCTTTATGCTATAATCTGGAATATCTCATCATTCAGAATACTTTACCACCATTACCACTATGACCAGGAAAATTACTACTCTGTTCCTTCCCTCAGCAGCATTTCTTACAGTGGTCTATTAAACATCTTGTCCAAGGTCACATAAGATAATCATGATGAGTTTGGAAATGAACCAAGATTTCTTGGATCACAGTCTACTGCCTTAATGGCAAGATTATTTGTCATTCGGTGTTAATGTACAAAGTAGAGTTAATGTACAAAACTTAGTCCCCCCATTCTCTGCTATAGTATGGTGAGGAGGGAAAATGAAACTTTAGAGCTAAAGTTCCCTGTAACAATATCACCTGTTTAAAAAATATTTAATGACTCCATACTGTTCTAAGCACTCTAGAAAAAGTCCTTCTATAAATATCTGACCTGGATTTGTTTAAATAATATGTAGCAGCACTTTCCAACCATTCTGTTGAATTGTTGTGCAGAAATAAATCAAAGTTCTTGAAGAAAATTGCAGGACTAAGCCTACAAAGAAATCTTAATGGCTAGACCAGAAATACCAGAGGCAGCAGAACTGAGATCCTCATGCCTACAACTGTACTCATTTTTAGTAGCTGTTTTGTGTGAAGTATATAAACAAATTATTAAATCTGATGTAACAACTTTAAACTAAAATGTGGGGTTTTTTTTTTAATTAAAACAAAAATTGAAACAAACATGTAATGTGTGGCCTATTGTGAAAGTTCTAGCATATCTGCTGTGAAACTGAATCCTGGGAGTTTTTTCTTTTCTTTTCTTTTCTTTTCTTTTCTTTTCTTTTCTTTTCTTTTCTTTTCTTTTCTTTTCTTTTCTTTT